>OU611766.1:5352442-5429942 GCA_914767535.2 Dunaliella primolecta
AGATTTCCCGAAGAGAGACTCTAGGAAAATTGAAGTGCGTACGTGTAAAGATAATTGTGGCAGCTCAGAGCACAGTTTTTTTGTTCACCACACGTGCAGATGTGGTCAGCGTAGCTGTTTAAAGTACAGCTGCAATAGGTGCAGCTGCTATGGCACTGCAGACTGGCAAGGGCACAAATGCACTCCTACAAGTACCTGTTATGCCCCATGCAAGCACCCCAATACCCTATGCAAGGTGGCACCTCTTGTGGCTCGTGCAAGCAAGGTAGCACCTCTTCTGCAAGCACCTCTTGTGCCCAATGCAAGCATCCTTGAACCTTATGTGAGCAAGATGACAATTCTTTTTCAAGCGCCTCTTGTGCCCCATGCCAGCACCCTTGTGCTCCATGCAAACGAGGAAGCACAACTGCAAGCACCTTACATGCATCAGCAGAAGCGAGGTGGTGTCAAACGCGCCGTATGGCAGCAAGTAAAGACACTTAAAACCTCAGCATAGAGAGTCACTTGGGCGTAAGGTTGACCCATTCCCATATAATAGAAAAATGCAGCATAATAACTGTCCTTTTATGAGGAACATAACACTGGAAAGGGTCATACGCGGGGAAGATGTACAGAGTTTGCCTACCCTGTGACTTAAGAGCTTGTCTCACCTCCTGGCACTGCTGGCTCAGCTCATGGTCCCATCTCATGGCGTCAGCTTATGGTCTCTGCTCAGGGCGCTGTTGTTTTTACTCGTGGCTCTGCTGTCTCATCTCATGGTCTCATCTTATGGTGTCAGCTCGTGCTTTTAGCTCACGGTGTTGCTGTCTGCTCATTGCACTGCTGTAACCCATGGTCTCATCTTGTGATCTCGTGATGATCTCATTCCATGGTATCGTGCTGACCTCTTCTCATGGTGTCCGGAGATCTCATCTCACTGTGTCGGCTGATGGCCTCAGATTATGGGACTGCTCCTTGCTTGGGTCAAGTAGATGAACCACACAAGTTTTTGTTCAAAATGTTTCCTACGTTGCTATTGTCTCCAGGACAATGTAGAGACTGCCAGCGTGCGTGTGCTAGGCGGCCTGGACAATGTGGCGGGTGTGAAGATACCCCAATTTGAGACACAAGTTATTCCTGGTGACAGCAAGATGGACCTGGCAGGTGCGCGCTTGTGGGTGTGTGGAAGTGTGGGTGTGGGTGTTTGTGCGCATGTGTGTGTGATACCTTGTGAGTATTGGTTTGAGCAAAGTGATACAACGCTAAGGCTCCCAGCAGCAGTATGTGTGCTGAGTTTTGCTCGCTTGGAGTTTGCTCCTTGCACCTTTCTTCTAACAGGCCAAGCAAGACATTAGCTTTGAATGGGCATTTAGGGCCCTTTAAAAAAGGGCCGGCCCTCTTGAGGGCACGCAGCATGTTGGCGAACTGCGTCATGCATTGTGTTGCTCCATTTTCTTACCCGTGCATCTCAGTATGCTTTGCGCCCTTGTGAGGTGCCAGGAGATAGGTACTGAGTGCCAGGAGATAGGTGCCCTTGCATTGTGTTTTGGTAAGCATGCTCGCTGGCAAGCAGAGCCATTGGGGTTGCCAGACAAAAAATCGAGGTACCATGCTTTGCTTGTGCCTGGCATAGAGTTTGTACACACGTCTACGATCAGAAAATTGATAAGAGTCCAAAAGAGATGTGCAGGGGGGGTGTTTTTTGCATGTAACAGGTGGATTTTTACATTTATTATCTTGTGAACAGGAAAACGGATATCTTGAATTAAAAATGTTGTCACTTGTAGACCCTTGAGGCTTGGGGTTGTGTGAAGCAATAGACGACCAGCTCTTTTAGATTAACTTTGTAAGTTTGTAAGTTATATGTAGCTTGTGACATGGGGAGGGGGGCGGGCAGCACCTGCAAACCAATGTCATTGTCGTCCTTCTACTCAGTGTAGGCCTTGCTTTTATTATACGTTATCCATGCGCTCCTTGTAAGTATCGGTCGGGGCGGGCAGCAGCTGTGGAGCCGCACGAGAGCAGTTTGGCGTCTGGGAGTTTGCCTTTTTTTTGACAGTGTAAACCGCGCGTGCCCTGCAGGCTTGGGCCGAGGCGGGCAGCAGCTACAGAATTGCCGAAAGGCATACCAAAAGGCTGTAGATGTCCTGGCTACCCTAGCCAATCTGCAGACAGCCTTCTACACACTCGATGAGGCCCTGAAGGTACTGGTCTCCTGTCCTTCCCAATTGGGGAGAGCTGCTGGAAATGGCAACCATTGCCGTCTTCTGTTTCAACACTGTTTGCGTAGGAAGTGGGGGCAAACTGCGTCAACACTGTATGAGTGGGAAGTACTGGGGCAATTGTGTCAAAGAGCTTCATCAGGACTGCAAAGAGGATAAAATTCTGGGTTGTTGTCTTTGTCTCTTGCAAAAATTGCTGCAGGTGACAAACAGGCGGGTAAATGCGCTGGAGAATGTCGTGAAGCCCAAGCTGGAAAACACCATCTCGTACATCAAGGTGCGATGCTGAGCTGAGAGTACGCCCTGTGCTGTATTTTTCACTTTTGGCACAGCCAAACAAAGTTATGCATGTGCAGCCAGCTGTGCTGTGTCAAATGCACAGTGCTAGCCGCTAGACATTGCGTGCACTTAAATGGAGATTTGCTGTTTTAACCTTGAACTTTGTCTGGTGCAAGTGGTACACAATCTCTTTCTTGAGCCCAATGCATTTGTCAAGAGAAAGGTGCTAGTCAATCTTCCACTCTTACTTGAAAGAGCACGAGCAGCAAAGTAGTTGCCATTTTGCAGAAACTGACGTGCTTTTCCCTTGCGAATTGCCTTGTTTGAATAGATGTTTGACAAGGATGAAGTGTTGTGACGTTTGTACGTTATGGCACGTGCTGCATACCAGCTGCCAGAGATTTAACTTCAAAGGAATCGTTGGCTTTCCGTCTGCACACATTTCAAGCTGAATGAGTGATCACGCACAAGGATGAAGACCGGGCCTCTAGTGATGCCCGTTGCACATTTTTTGCCCACAAGACCCCTATTGTGCACAGCCTTGCCTCGCTTTTCCTGTTTTTCCCATACCATGTGTTTTGTCCTCTTCAAGGAGCCCACATGCATTTGAACTTGCACAGGGGGAGCTGGATGAGCTAGAGCGTGAAGAGTTCTTCCGACTCAAGAAAGTGCAGAAGAACAAGCAAAAGGCGGTAGCAGCAGTAGACGCAGAGTACGCTGCACATGCAAATGGCCAGGTGTGTGTGTTTGTGTCTGTGTGTGTAAGTGTGTGGCATCTATCAGAGTTGACTGCGTGATCCATGGATCCCAATGATGGCCATTGGAAATATCAAAGGGTGAATTCCCTTTTAAAGAAAAAAGCAAGGATCAGCCTCGGTGATGGCAGATGCCTGGCGTGGTGATTAGGTTTTAAGTTAGTACCAGAGCAACTGCAATGGGTTCGACATCCCTCTGTTTCCTAGCTGCCACTAGAGACTTAAATGCACTTTCCTGGTGCTTTAGCAAACACAATATCTCACAACAAAAAACACACTCATTCACATTCAATATGTATTTGTCTATGTGTAGGGGCCCCAGAGAACTGCGCTGCCAGAGGATGATTTTTCAGAGAACGCGGGCGGCAACATGCTCAGTATTCGGGATGAGGACATCATTTTTTAATAGGAAAAATTCATTGCCTGCGTTAATATAATTTTGGGCACTGGTTTGGCCTTTTCTGGTCTTCCTTTAGTGTTGTAGGAACGCAAAACGGTATGAACCCTTGAACTTGAATGCACATAAATATACAATTGTCAATTATGTACGCAATATTTGGAAACCTGTAAACTTGGCTGCTGGTTGGTTTCCTACAAAAAGCAATGCTAGCGAATAAGGGTCTGGTGGCTCGGCCAGCGCCAGCCAGTGCCACGGCCACTCCTGTGCCATCTGTTCGGCCTTTTCAAGTTCTTTTTCCGCCTGCACCCGCGAAAGCCAGCAGCAAAACAGTTGTGGCCAGGCACTCCAACACCGCCACAGAAGTGAGCACCTCTGCAGGAGCTACTGCAGTGCTTGATGAGGCCATTCTGCAGGATGAGCTGGCAGCCTCCACAGCGTGTGGGACTGATGGTGCGCGTGAACTCTTAGCACATTGTCTGCGGCTGCAACAGGGGCTGGGAATTACAGGGGTTTGGGAACAAATAGCACCGCAGCCTTACAGATTGTACATCAATGACACAAGGTGCTCAATCTTAGCTAAGTTCCGCTGGACCTGCAAGTGCAGGCACCATCCTCATGCGCCAAAGGCCTGAGAACATTGCACCCAACGGCAAGAGGTACCACATCCACACCTTCGGCTGCCAGGTAGTGGACTGAGGCCTCCAGATAGCTGTCGCATGTGTGTGTGCGTGTATGTGTGTTTGTGTGCACGTGTGCATGTGTGTGTGTTTGGTGTGTGTGTATGTGTGTTTGTGTGTGCACGCGTGCGTGCGATAGATAGCTGTCGCATGTGTGTGCGTGTATGTGTGTTTGTGTGCACGTGTGCATGTGTGTGTGTTTGGTGTGTGTGTGTGTGTGTGTGTGTGTGTGTGTGTGTGTGTGTGTGCTCGTGTGTGTTGGTGGTGTGTGTGTGTGCGCGTGTGCGTGCTCGTGTGTGTGTGTATGTGTGTATGTGTGTGTGTGCGTGTGCGTGTGCGTGTGCGTGTGTGTGTGTGTGCGTGTGCGTGTGCGTGCGCGTGCGCGCGCGCGTGTGTGTGTGTGCGCGCGCGTGTGTGCATGTGTGTGTGCGCGAAAGAACTTCATTGAAGTGCAGTACATGAGTAATCTTGGATGCTTAGAGTCCCAATTGTCGCAAGTCCTGTCCATGCATTCTGTGCATGCTGACAATGTGTGTATGCATGTATGAGCACAGGGTGGCATCTAGCATTACAGCCCTATGTGTCATGCATGCTCGAGGGTGGTGGAGCATGCTTGCTCCCAGGATAATACAGTTGCTGGTGTACATGAAGATGCATGTGCTAGCGCTTGTGCATGCAAATGAACATGCAAGTGCTCGTGGCTTGAGGATGCAGATGAACGTGCATGCGCTCTAGGCATGTGCTCGTTTGTGCTTGTGGCTTGCGCTGGTGGCTTGTGCATGCAGATGAGCGTGCATGTGCTCTCGTGACATGTGCTCCTGGCTTGCACACGCACATCTGAACATGTGCTCATGTGTGCTCGTGACATGCGCTCGTGGCTGGTGCGCGCAGATGAACATAGCGGATTCGGAGCGCATGGCAGGCTGCTTGGAGGCTGTGGGCTATGAGTGTTGCGAGGACCCCTCAGATGCGGATGTGCTTGTGTACAACACATGCTCCATCAGGGAGAAGGCGGAGGTCAAGGTGTACAGCGCGCTGGGACGCCAGGTGGGGTGTTAAGGAAGGCCACACACACCAACAGCATGCACTCTGCCAACACCAGCAAAACCTGCGCACACGCGCGCGCACACACACACACACACACACACACACACACACACACACAGGGCCAAGAGGCATGCACACTGCATACGCTGCACACCAACAGCAGCACCGACATAACCAAAGCATGCATACGCAGGCCACGAGGAAGCCGCAGCAAGCCAGGGACATCAACAGCAGTATCCCCCCCGATGCAGCACACACAGGTTAAGAGGCATGCACGCTGCATACTGCAAACCAACACATCCAATGCATGCACACACAGGCCAGGTGGAAGCAGCAGCAAGCCAAGGGCAATATCCCAACCAATGCATGCGCATGGGGCAAGAGACGTGCACACTGCACGCCATCACATCCAATGCATGCACACACAGGCCAACAGGCACTCACGCTGCACACATGGCAAACCAACAGCAACACCAACAGCGACACTAACACTACCAATTCATGTGCGCACTCAGGCCCAGAGGCGTGCACACTGCACATCAATGCCAACATGTCCAATGCATGCGCACACAGGCCAGGTGGAAGCAGCAGCAAGCCAAGGGTAATATCCCAACCAATGCACGCGCATGGGGCAAGAGACGTGCACATTGCACACCAACACGGCCAGTGCATGCACACAGGCACTCGCGCTGCACACATGGTACACCAACAGCAACACCAGCACGACCAATTCAAGTGTGCACTCAGGCTTAGAGGCGTGGACAATGCACATGAACACCAACACGTCCGATTTTGTGCATACACAGGCCAGGAGGAAGCAGCAGCAAGCCAAGGACGTCAAGGTTGTGGTGGCCGGGTGCGTGGCGCAGCAAGAAGGACAGGCCATGCTGCGCAGGGTGCCTGAGGTGGACATTGTGATGGGTGAGTGGTTGCCTCTTTTGGGTTATGCTGTTGTATGTATTGGTGTGGGTGGTGGTGGCAGAATGTGTGGCCCAGCAAGGGGGCCAGGCAAAAATTGTGCAGGACAGGCCTGAAGTAAGCATTGTGATGGTGAGTGGTGGTTTCATTTTGGTGGTGTTGCTGGAGGTGAATAGGTGGTGTCAGGCACAGCGAAGAGGCCGAGCCATGCTGCGCAGGGTGCAAGGCGGACATTGCGATGGGTGTGGGGTGGCCTCTATTTGCTGGTGCTACTGCATGTGTGAACGTGAGGGCCAGGCTCCTCAGCGCAGGGTGCCAGATGTAGGTTCAAAATTGCATCAGACTGGATTGCAAAGCTGGGATTCAAGGAAGCTGTTTTTTTTTATTTCCTGAAAGCCCAGTGTTGCAAGTCTTTGGGAGCTTCTTCAGCGTAACCTACAGCTGGCTCCAGGTCTGCTGGCTCTTTGGCGGCAGGGCTGTGTGTGTGGATGAGATGCCCAACATTGTGTCGCACTGTAATTCACTAAAGTGTGCTTTTGGCAAAAAAGAATGGCGTCGGCCGAGTAGAGGGAGATGCCCATAAGGAGAGCTCCGGCGTCATGGTGCATCCTTTGAAAGGAATCAAGAAGCTTCGATGCCAAGGTGCCCTCCTTTCAAGAAGGAGAGCTTGATCTTGAGGAGCATCTCTTTAAAGAAGAGTAGAAGCCTGGGCGTCAAGGTGCATCCTCGTTAAGAAGCTCACCAGCCACCAATGCTTCAACCTTTGCCCTTCAATACTCACTCAAACCCATGGCCTTTCCACCCACATTCAAAGCCCTTTCACACACAAGTCCGTGCTCTAGCTGACTGCAGCCTCTCAGTGCCTCTGTTTGCACAGCCTCACATCCAGACCCCTCCTGTTCTCACATTTGTTACCCTTTCATGCATGTGTCCGTGCTTCAGCTGGCTGCAGCCTCTTTGCGCCTCTGTCTGCACAGCCTTCTGACCGAGACTGCTGATACTTATCGCCTGCAGGCCCTCTGTGCCTTCATATGCATAACCTCAAAGACCCATGACCAACTTCAGGATCATTTCTGGCTGCAGGCCCTTTGCGCCTTTGCATGCACAGCCTCTTGATCAAGTGTGCTTTTTTTTTTGGCCTGCAGGCCCTCAGTACGCAAACAGGATCACAGAGCTGTTGGACAGAGCTGATGATGGGCAGGTGGGTGTGGTGTCCTATGCTGCAGACAGGCTTTCCTGTGTGCAGTGTGTTTGTCGTGTAGTATAGGGAATTCTCTGCAGTATGCTTCCTCTGGATCACCAACGCTCAACCAGACAAATTGGGCAGGGCATGGTTATTGGGGGGGGAAATGGCTCCTTTCTTGCTTGCTAGGCGTTGGACATCAATTTCTAATGGCTCCAGTGTGGTAATAATTAAGCTTGATAGCACCATATGCACTCGTGCACTCCCTCTCCCTCACACACGCGCACACACACACACACACACACACACACACACACACACACACACACAGGCGCACTTGCACGTGCATACACACATGCATACGCAGGTGGTGGCCACCGACCCAGCTGAGGTGCTGGAGGACATCACTGTGCCAAAGCGCGAGAGCGACATCTCTGCCTGGGTCAACGTGATCTACGGATGCAATGAAAAGTGCTCCTACTGCGTGGTGCCGTACACCAGGTGGGTAATTTGGTGCTTGTGGAGGTGGAGGTGGAGGAAAGGGGGTTGTGTTGGGGGGCTTGAGTGTGCATGCCCGCCTCTATTGAAAGCAGGAAGAGGCAAACAGGGGGGGGGTCACCTATGAACTTAGGTGTCGATCTGGGAGTTGGATAGTGGTGGTGGTTGTGAGAATGGCAACATTGAACTGTTGTATAAGGTGTTGCTCTTTACCGGTGCTTTAAAGAGTGGCCTGCAATGACTTTTGTGCAGATCTTTCAGGTACCAACAAAGATTTTAAAGGGCTGTGCTTGTACAATGGTGATACTCAATGGTAGCGGTGGCATTGGACAGATTGAGCTCATTAAACAGCAGTTCTAAGTCAGCAACAAAGGTGAAGAGGTAAGTGTGTCCAGGTTTGCAGAGCGCATCCTGGCTTGTGAGCTACAGGGCTTACAATTGCAAAGCTGCCTCAGTCCTTTCACTTGGTTTTCCATGCGCCAATGGGTTCTGCATGTGATGCTTGTGTCCGGTGTCTGCCGGGGCTTATTACATGCCCTGATAGCAGAGGACATCAAGGTGTTAATGACATGTATATCACATCCGTTTCTCACATGCCCTTCTATGTCCTTCGTTGGTCTCCTTGCAGGGGCTTGGAGCAGAGTCGCAAGGCTGAGGACATCAAGCGGGAAATGACGGTGCTTGGAGAAGCAGGTTACAAGGAGGTGAGGACATGATTGAACGGGGATGCTGCTTTGCAAGCACCTGATTCCGATGCTTTTCCAGGAATGCATGTCCCACACCTCTCAAGTGTGCCAGAGGAGGAAGGGAGCGCGGTTTGGATGGATCTTTGAGGAGGTTTCACTCTGATGCTGACACACTCCTGGTGTGGGCATGCGCAATCGATTTGGCTTCACAGCATGTGCTACAAAACAGCAAGCATGGGTGTATGCGAGTTTATTCGCATGCACACATACACACATGCGCGCGCACGCGCACACACAAACACACATACACACCACTACCACCACCATGCGCACAGGTGACGCTGCTGGGGCAGAACATCGACGCCTACGGGCGTGACCTGCCTGGCATGGCGGATGATGGCAGTGGCCGCCGCGCATGGACCTTCACTGACCTACTGCGCTATGTGCACGATGTTCCGGGCATTGAGCGCATCCGCTTTGCGACCAGCCACCCCCGCTACTTCACAGGTGCGCTGGTTATTATGGGTGCGCTCGTCCTTGTACGCTCGTGTTTAAAGTCTGTGTTGCACAGGAAAGGCTTGCTGCCCCGTAGGTGCATTAGGCAACAAAGAGTGAGCTTATTTCGGGTGGCGCGTACACCACTCGTGTGTAGCTCGTACACGTGTGTGGCTTGTACACATGTGTGGCTCGTACATGCGTGTGGCTCGTGCATGCGTGTGTCTTGCAACATGCGTGTGGCTCGTACATGCGTGTGGCTCGTGCATGCGTGTGTCTTGCAACATGTTCAAAGTTGCAGTAATTTATGTCAGTCTTAATGGAATGATTCGCCTCCGTTGCTCATGCTTCAGATAACGCTACATGTCTGGCTCGTACACGACTCGTGTGTGGCTTGTGCACGTGTGTGGCTTGTGAATGCGTGTGGCTCGGACACGTGTGTGCCTCATGCAAGTCACACATCGAGCACTTGTGTGTCTTTCACCAGCATCAAGTGTGTTTGTCACCAAGTCCTTTGCTACAGGAGCATGTGTGCCAGACCTGGTTGCATTGGTTACAAAAGCAAGCCTGCGACATGAACGCTGCTTTGGCAAATGACGTGGTGACAAACCCAAAATTGATGCTCGTGGAATTCACGCGTCTCCATGCGTCTTTGCATGCTGAACACCCTTGTGAAGTACCCAACATCCATAGCACTAGCCTTGTGACAGCCCGAGCCCCTAACTCACAGTAACCTCCCGGGGCCACATTGCTGAACTGCTGTGCAGTTTCATTTCTAATGGTAATGGCAATTGAGAAAAGATGTTTGGTACCCTGGAGAGTGTGTGGGTGAGTCCCAGGCCTGTATAGGTTCAGGCATCAAAAGGCTGAAAGTTCCGTCTAGGCACACATGGGCATTTTTTTCCAATGCCCGACTTGACATTGCAAATAATAATGTTTTGTGATCATTTTCAATTTTTTTTCCTTTTAACCGTTCTGGTCAACAGCCTTCTCGACCAACTCAAGTTCCTGATTTTCTCCGGAGACGTTGTTTAAATTTCTGAGTGTAAGATTAAAAAAACAAAGATTCAAAATCATGGGGTCAAAGTTCCCAGATTTTCTTAGGACCCTGCCAAACTTTGAACTGACACGGATCGCCCCCAGCAGGCAATGCCAAGACCAAAAGTGGAGTAGATTGAAGAGATAACTTTGGTCCTGGCATTCTCTGCTGAAAGCATGTTTAGGGGCATTCAAATCTTTAGACATTGGTGGCCCCCCCTGTTTATATACCCCAAACCTTATATTCAGGCATTATTCGCTTGAGTGCTTGCTTGCAATTCATCTGGTAAAACATGCTCCTTGTAGCCATAGCAATGCGTGTCATCAACATTCCCAGGCACCAGTTTGCACATCTGCAGACCATTAATTCGATGCACGCACTGCCCTATCGTGCGCCTTATCCCTCTTCAAATGTGGTTTCAAGTACGCATTTTTCTTCAAATGCCTTATTCCTCTTCAAATGTGGTTTCAAGTACGCGTTCCTCTTCAAATGCCTTGTTCCTCTTTTCAAATGTGGTTTTAAGTACGCTTACATGTTTGCAAAGCTTACACAAACATGCACCTGTCTTGCATGCTGATAATTCCTGGAGTTGCGCTGAGCTGCCCAAGCTGCGTGCATCCTTCCCCATCCCATTGTGTGTGTGTTCTTGATTTAAAGAAACCGCACATGTAGTTGCATTTTATAGCATTGTGGTTACTTCACCAAAGATGGTGGTCGAGTTTACATGAGGTCCAAGGAGAACAACCCATTCTTGTGACCCAACACACGCGCGCGCGCACACACACGCACACACACATGTGTGTGTGTGTGACATATATATACATATATGATCACACACATAAATATGTGTGTATCTATATGTGTGTGTATGTATATATGTGCATATGTGTATATATATGTGCACATATACATGTACATATACATGTATACGTGTGTACATGTATATATATATGTGCACATATACATGTATATGTACATGTATATGTGCACATATATATACACATACGCACATATATACATACACTATATATATGTTGCTGCAAAGGCAAGCAAAGTGCTTGCTGTGTGCTTCCTCTGAGCTGCCCAAGCATTGCACCTTCTTTCACATCCCCTTTCATCCACTGCAGTTTTCCCATTCTCCCCCCCCCCCCCCCCCCCCCACACACACACACACAAACATTTGCTTTGAATGCATGCAGATCGCTTGGTGCGTGCTTGCTCTGAGCTGCCCAAGCTGTGCGCCTTCTTCCACATTCCCTTCCAGAGCGGTGACAACGACATTCTGCGCGAGATGAAGCGAGGCTACACCCATGAGAGGTAAGAACTTTTATTTTTTACACATGGTGCAAATTGAAAAACGACACCCTGCATGAGATGAAGCGGGGCTGCACGTATGAGAGGCAAGAGGTACTTTCTTGTTGTAAGCTTAAGAATGGCATCCTGCACAAGATGAAGCAGGGCTCCACGCATGAGAGGCAAGAGATAAGAGAGGAAAGGAAAAAAACAGGAATAGTTCGCAAGCCAAAAAGGCCGCGTGTATTCCAGGAAAGGTTCCCTAAGAGGTATTGTTTTCTGTGCGTGTTGTGAACAACTTGAGTGTGGCGTCCTGCACGAGATGGAGCGGGCCTACAAGCATGATAGGTAAACACGTATTACCTGAAAGTACTCGATGGTACGTGGTGTACACTTGAGAGAGGCATCCTGCACTGATGAGACGCAACTACATACATGAGAGGTAAGGAATGTGTGATGAGAATGATGTGGCTTGTTGACTACGAAGCAGGTGTAGCGTTGGCCGCAGCTGGATAGCTGCCTGCAAGCCTCCATGATGCCACTTGCGTATCATAGGGCATGCGCAGCGTCTGTGGTCAGAGCTGGGCAGACTGAGGCTCGCCTCCCTGCTTAGGAGGAAAAACAATGCCTGATCTGCCAGGAGGAGCTTGCAGGCTGCTGTCCAGGCATTGGTCAGAGC
Source organism: Dunaliella primolecta (assembly GCA_914767535.2). NCBI lineage: Eukaryota > Viridiplantae > Chlorophyta > Chlorophyceae > Chlamydomonadales > Dunaliellaceae > Dunaliella > Dunaliella primolecta. The sequence continues at coordinate 5,364,593 of OU611766.1, forward strand.
CATGATATGCGCAGCAGTCGGGTGAAGCCTTCCAGCAGCCTGACCTGCCAAGAGGAGCTTGCAGGCTGCTGTCCAGGCATTGGTCAGAGCCATGACACGCGCAGCAGTCGGGTGAAGCCTTCCAGCAGCCTGACCTGCCAGGAGAAGCCTACAGGCAGCTGTCCAGCTAGCGACTGCTGCACTGTACGTGGAGGAGGGTGTGAGATGGCTTGGAGCGAAGCCACGCCTCTGGGCTCCACACCTGGCAAGGCTGTACCAGGATACCTGACATGCAGCTTGCTTGATACACGCGAAAATACGCACGGTTGCGCACTTGCACACACACACACACACACACACACAGGTATCGCGCAATCATCGACAACATCCGGCGCTACATGCCTGATAATACGCACGGTTGCGCACTTGCACACACACACACACACACACACACACACAGGTATCGCGCAATCATCGACAACATCCGGCGCTACATGCCTGATGCCTCCATCAGCGGTGACGCCATCGTTGGCTTCCCAGGTGTGTGCTCAAATGTGCAAGACCAGAGCCATTAGTGAAAACGACAATCCTTGCAAGCCGCATGCCTGATGCCTCCATCAGCGGTGGCGCCATTGTTGGCTTCCTGGGTTGGCGCACAAATTCACTGAAGAGAGCCATCAGTGAGCTTGCACAGGCCTATCATAACTCCAACTTCTTATCGGAGAGAGCCAGTGCAGGTGGACAGGGATAGAGAATGGGCAAAAAGGAACGAGAGGGGGACAGGAGAGGCAGGAGGGGGGAGGGGGGGGCGGCTTCCAAACTCAGCAACGTGAATCACGCACTCCAAAAGGTAGCGTGCCTGACTCAGTCACGTCTATGGCCGAGGTCACAACGAGACAGAAGGAGGCCTGCCCACAGCCACTCATCCATTAATCATTTATCCATTGATCCCTTTTCCATTCATCCATGGATCCCTTCTCCTGGCTGTTGAGGTAGTATGCGGTGTATGAGGTGGTATGCGGCTGAGGTGGTATGCGGTGTATGCAACTGCAAACGATACAAAATAATACAAAAGCATCCCTCTGCCACTGTGAACCATGGCTCACCGCAGCGCCTGCGGTGCTTGTGCACACCAATGCAGGAGAAACTGAGGAGCAGTACCTGCGCACTGAGGCGCTGGTGCGCGAGGTTGGGTTTGACCGTGTCAACACAGCAGCATACTCCCCGCGCCCCAACACTCCAGCAGCGGAATGGGATAACCAAGTGGCGGACCTCATCAAAGCAGACAGGCTGAACAGGTGAGGCGGGCTCTAAACAACTGTTTACCGTTTTTCCCTAAACACGACGGTGAAAGCCATGCACTCTGGTGATAGGGAAGGAACGATTACCAAGTAGCAGACCTCACCAGGGCAGACAGGCTTTAAAGGTTTGGGAGAAAGAGAAACGGGGGGGGGGGGGGGAGAGGGAGGGGCCCTATGCAGGTGGGTGGGTACGCGGGTGGATGCACACAGGCTGTATAAAGATGGCCTTATCAAGGCACTCAGTTCAAGGCTCGGACTCAACAAAGAAGGCACGGATTCAAAGAGGCCTCATTAATAGATGATGGCACACAGGCTGAACACAGATGGCCCCACCAAGCCCCTCAGACAAAACAAACAAGGCACAAATCTAATGAGAGCCTAAACAAACAAGGCAGATTAAATGATAGAACATGGCCTCATCAAGGCTCTCAGACTGAACGAAGAAGGCACAGGTTAAATAAAGAGGTCTCAGCCTCTTCGGCCCTCTCGTAGACACCTTTGCCGAATTCTCGACCCTCTGTAACCAACCCTACTCATGAGGCGCAGGGAGCAAAGATGAGAGTGTGCTCATCACTCAGGAATGTCCATTGCACCAAAAATGAACATATTGCTCATCTTGACTTTGCTTGGGGTGCCGCTATAGCTGCATCAGGGGAAATGGAAGGATCTCAAACAGCCTATTCTATCTAAGAGTATGGACCACAGATGCAAGGTCACATTACAAAGAACATCCTTTCTCCAGGCATTCTGCTAAGGAAAAAGCATCCAGGAAGACGTGCTGTTTCTCTTCTCGCAGACTCACATTGTTCTTGCTTCCGAACCCCCCCCCCCCCCTTTGCCCCCCCCCCAGCCTGCAATGCAGGCTGACTGCGTGGTGATGAAAGTGGCAGGCGAGCCATCCTTGTGTTTCCATTTGCACTTCCTGTTCACATCTTCTACTTAGCCCTGCACATTGTTCGCACCCTCTACCTCACTCTGCAATGCAGGCTGAACCGCGTGGTGATGGAGGTGGCAAGCGAGCGATCCCAGCGCTTCCTGAACCGCACATTTGAGGTGCTGGTGGAGGGTGTGAACCCTAAGAACTCAAATCAGGTGCGCCATATGAGGTGTGCGCGCATGAGTGTGTTCGTGCGTATTCTGCGTACGTGCATGCATGTGTGCGTGTGTGCGTGTGTGTCCGCGTCCAGGAGGATTGGCCCAAGGCTGCACTCTTGAAGTGCTTTCTTGGAGTTGCTGTTGTTGGAGGGATAGGAACGTTCAGCTTAGGCAAAAGGATGACCAATTCCAGCAAAGTGTGCACGACCATTTGAGCTAAGCCTGTCAAGACATACAATATTTTGCAGGCATAGCATCATCGCCTTTGAGTGCCTAGAAAATGCCATTTGCCCTGTGACCTCCACTGCAATATGCAATATGCATTATGCAACCTTATGCAGGCATAGCATCATTGCCTTTGAGTGCATAGAAAGTACCATTTGCCCTCTGACCTCCACTCCAGTATGCATTATGCAATCTTATGCAGGCATTACATTTTTGCCTGAGTGCATAGAAAATGCTGTTTGCCCTCTGGTATCCGCTGCAAGATTGATGCAAGTAAAAGCATAAAAAATGAAAGGGCTGAATACAGCAAAGCTTGGTTTGGCAAGAGCAGCCAAAGGCCTGTTCATAGAAGCATATGCAAATGAGTGTGCATGATGAATACGTGTGAGAGCTTAGGTGATTTGGATGGGTGCGGGTTTATCTTTGCAGGCAGACTTCTGCCGCATCCGTCAAAATATGTTGGTACCACATGCTGGTAGTGTTTGTTTCATTTTTATTTTTATTCTTCACTCTGTTTGCGCAGGCTTTTGGCCGCATCCGCCAGAACAAGCTGGCGTACTTTGACGGCGATGGTGTGGCTCTGCGCGGCAAGCTGGTGCATGTGCACATCCACGAGTGCAGGGCCTACAGTCTGTTCGGACGCATTGTGGAAGACCCATCTGCACAAGATGTGTTCGATGCTCGGGATGCACACCCGGACATTGTTCTCGCCTCGGTTTGATAGCGCTCAGAATGTGGACAGTGCTCAGCATGCTCTCGCCTCGCTTTGACAGTGCTCAGGATGTAGGCAGTGCTCAGCATGCTCTCACCTCGCTTTGACAGTGCTCAGGATGTAGGCAGTGCTCAGCTTGCTCTCGCCTTTGGGTTTGACAGCGCTCAGGATGTAGGCAGTGCTCAGCATGCTCTCGCCTCGCTTTGACAGTGCTCAGGATGTAGGCAGTGCTCAGCATGCTCTCGCCTCGCTTTGACAGTGCTCAGGATGTAGGCAGTGCTCAGCATGCTCTCGCCTCGCTTTGACAGTGCTCAGGATGTAGGCAGTGCTCAGCATGCTCTCGCCTCGCTTTGACAGTACTCTTATCTCTGTGCTCTGGGCTTGACTCTCAGAATTTGCGCCCTGACTTTACTCTCGCCTTTGTTGTATGTACGCGGTACCTCCTTCTGTCTAAGCATTTCCAAGATTGTTGTTGTACCGTGATGTGCAAGGTGACTGTATGCCAACAAGCTTGTTACCACTAGGCGTGCCTTTGACAACAAAAGAGCTTTTCACAGCCAGGTTCTGGAGCTGGGTGCCTCCAGTAACTCTCCAGATCCTCATTAGCACCATCTGTTCTGTAGCTTTATGGTGGAGGGGACTCGCGGCTCCCCTGAGCCAAAGTGTCTCTTTTTCCTTAATTGATGCAGGGAGAGTTTCCTCTGCCTACGTAGTTTTCTTTTTTTCCTTCTTCAGAAGATAATCAAAGCCATTCATTGTTTGATAGAAAGAAGGAAAAAAATGTACGCCAGCCGAAAGGCCGCGTGCATCAAGGAAAGGTCCCATAATTAGCAAGCTCGCAAGGGTCTCACCAAAGGGCCCTCAAACTTAAAACTGGACACAGCTAGCCTAGGAGAAAGCCAAAAACAACAGAGCTAATGAGGGTTTGGAGGATTGTTGGCCATGCTCCTGGACGCCTGGACTCTCCCTCTGCTCTGAATTGCCAAGCTCCCCCCCCAGAAGCCCCCTGAAAAAGAAGTGCATGTCAGGTGTTGGGGAAGGTTAATGAGTTACAATGAGTTACAATGGGGTTTGACCTTCAGCCAGGTAGTTTGGCTGCTCGGTCTGCTCAACTGTTCCAACTGCACAAAAAATATCCATGAGATCGGAAATAAAACGATAAGTGTCATTTGTTTGCTTCTGCAAGAAATGAATAGCATCCTCAGAGCTAGCTTGAGAATAGTAGAAAGTGCCTGAATCGTCCAGAAAAATTCTATAAGACGAGGGGAAGTCAGAAAATAGCTGTGCATAATCCCTTCGAAGAGAGCACACAGAAGCGCAAGAACAAAGGAACACGGCATGCTTTTCGTCTTGGAGTCCTTGTTCACATTTATCACAAGTTGATGTGTGCTCCTGCCAAAGTGATGTCTCAACTCTTAAATTATGAGCATGTAAGCGAAAACGTGCTATGTTTCTTAGCGTGCGCTTGCCCAAATCAAGATGCAAATACCTGGGGACAGAAAAGGGCGCACCATGAACAGACAAGGGTCTCAAAGGAAGTGCCATCCAGTGATGATATTGGTGTTGGGGAAGGAATGGGGCTACAATGGTTACAATGGGGGATGACCTTCAGCCAGGTCATTTGGCTGATCGGCTTGTGGCTGGTCTCTGCCAGCCAAAAATAAATCCATAAGCTCGGACACAAAAAAGAAAAGCTCTGCGTTTCGCTGATGAAGGAACTGATGAACAAATTGAGAGCTCACTTGATGCAGTAAAAAAGGTTGCGTCTCAAGAATATCCTGGAAGTAAGGTTCAAAAAGCACTTGATACTTGCGGCGCAGAGAACAAACGTGTTCATCAGTACAGTTGAAAAGGACATGTGCTTCATCTTGAGTTTGGTTGCAAGGACACCTGTCACACACAGAGGTACCATCATCCTGCCAAACAGCCGATTCAACTTTCAAAGTATGAGCACGAAGCCAGAACCTGCTCACATTACGCATAACTTGCTTAGGCAAATCCAAAAAAAGATACCAAGGCAGGGGTGCATAGGTCTGGCGAGCGTTGCAAGCAAAAGGAGTAGCAAACCAAGCTTGGTACGTAGCTAGTTTATTGTTGTTTCCCCTTGGATCCATTGACTCAGCTTCTCTCCAAACTCCTTGCAATCTGTACCTCAAGTCTGCATTAAGATCATTCATGGAAATGGCACCTCCTGACCTCACAGCCTGCTCAAAAATTTCAGAACCACGCAAACCTTGGGAGGCTTGAATCAATGAACGGGGTTACATAGCTGTACCTGCCTACAAGGGCAGCTTAGCTGGAGCATAAAAAGAGGTGCCTGCAACCAAACTGGACTGTCACGACGTCTCTGGTCATGGGATGTCAAGACACTGTTATGGCTGCGTCAATTTCTCAGCCTGACAAGACCTAAAAGAACAAGGTTACAACCGCTTTTGTGTTGCTCCAAACAACCAGAGATAAATGTCACGTGTTATAACTCGTTGTTAGCCTTTAGACACCGTGGCAACTTGATTTGGATGCTACTGGTTTGGCCTTCTGCCGGGTTATACCAAAGTTGGTAAGAAGTTTGATGGTGTAGTCATTGTAGGAAGGAAAGGAAAGGGTTGCATAGCTGTACCTGCCTACATGGGCAGCTTAGCTGAAGCAAATTATGCCTGTATCCAAGCCAGTCGGATCTAAAAGCAATATCAGAAGCTCGGTCACAGCATTTCAGGCATGCAGACACGAACTTGGCTAATCCTAGGACATCAGCCTGGTTCATGAAGTCTCGAAGGCGTGGTGCACTAATTGGGGGTGCAGAGCTAAAAGTCATTGTAGATAGTGCCTGTCACACCAAGACTAAGATGATGTGCAAGATCTCCCTGTTGTTCCTTTTTGGCTTTCTTGAGCTGCGGTTTTTGAGCCTGGTTTTAGTGCTGGCATGCTGGGCAGTTGCAGCTTCTAGAGTGGAAAAAGGTATGGTATTAGTGCAGAACTTAACAAGGTGAATCTCCATGTCTTGAGGAGAAATATTAATAGGATCAGGGTGGGCAGGTCGGCCTGGGATGGAAGGCACAAAGATAGCATCAAGATGGCTTTGGTGCCAAGCAGAGGAGCCAGTACCACGAAGGAAAAACCATTTGGGAAGAGTTCGGGAAACATTTCAGGAACTACTATGCCCTGCTCCTGGAGTCTCTCTATTCGGCTGGCATCCATATCAATAAGGGATGAGCCATACCTGCCTTTGCTGAGGGCTTTGACACAGGAGCTAAGACCGGCATGTCGCCTTTTGGCGTGCATCCCACTCATTGTTGAGTTAGGACATCTAAAGGCAATGTGGTTAATGATGTCCGTTACGCCACATAATGGACAGCATGCAGAGATGAAAGACTTATCATGGAAGACTCATAAAATTGAACCTATTGGCATATTTTTAGTGTAAACTGTTCCTGTTGGATATCCTAACACGGTCATCTGATTTCAAAGGTTGATCTTTGGGATTTTCCAAAAGGAGTTTTTTCATTACATCATCCCAGGACATAGTGATTTCCCAAAAGGGCTAGGCAAAAACAAAACAGCCGGCACAAAAAGGAAAGAAGCAAGCTCCGAAAGGACAAGCAGGCTCCAAAGGATCAAGAAAAAGCAGGCTCCTAGGAAGAGCAAGCCTTGGATCTGAGATCCAAGAGACCTTCAGGCAAGGAACCTACCTGTAATAACTGAGTTGCTGCTACCATTTGAGACAATGGACGGGTGGTCCAAAGGTAACAAGTTTCCCAAAGGGGACTGCCGCCTTTGGACAGCTGTAAAGTCTTCAAGCCCCTGAGAAATTAAGTCCGCGAACCGCTCCTTAAGGTCATTAAGCCCCTGATGAGGGAATTGAGCTCTAAGCTTAAACATGGATTTAAGGGCACACAGACAGCCCACCAGACCTGAGCTTTGATACTAGGGCAGGGGGGAAACACAAGCCACGAATGCATGAGGAAGACAGGAGCGCGGTAATGCAATTTCAATTGTGAGCTTGATGTAGGATTTTTGGTCCGGAGTGTTCTATTAGCTCTCATTGGCTGGTGTCCATGCGTGGTGCTCATTCTGAGAGAGTCTGCTTAAGGCTCAAGGTGTTCCGTGTGGTGGGACTTCTGCTCTGGCTTGTGCTCCTCTGCTCCCTCATCCATAGTACCCGTGTGTGCCCTCTGCCATGACTGGACATGAACATTTTCCTTTTACCAGCCGTCTTTACCAGCTGTTACCAGAAAACACAAACACACTTTTTTTCCTTCTTGATTTTACATTTATGAACAGGCTAGCAGTCAAACGTCTTGACTGAGGCCTTCTTTCCCTTTTAACCCTTGTAACCCTTGTAATGCAATTTCCTAACCAAGACAACTACGGTGGCTTGGACGCTTAGGCATGTCCAGAAGACATGCTCCCACTGCTGGAGCGCCCACATGACAGCACTTGCGGTTTCTGCGGTTTGCCACACACAAACACAGGCCGAGCCTCTGGCCCCCAGGTGATGCCATGGCCCCGCCCTAGGGACTCCATGCGAGAGCAGGCGCCACCAAATCTCCTTCCACCTCTTGCCCCATCGGAGCTTCCACACCTGATGTATCCTGTTGGGGAATCATTGACCAGGTGGGTGGCTTGGGAGGTTGGGTCCGGAACAGGTGGGAGGTTGAGGTGAGAGTGACGGCGGAATGGGCACACTGTTGCCAGGCTTCTTGCCTAGCCGTGCGCGTCATGGTGAACTGGAGGTCCGTTACCCGTAGGAGTTGCTGATTTCTTTGTTGGTAAGTTGAGAGGGTGATTTGTGAACTTCCGTATTGGCAGTGGTGTTTGGAGGAATGGGTATTTGGCAGCTATTGTGATATTAGCCAGCAGTATCAGCAGGACGAAGCTTGTATCTTTTGTGCATGTGTGTTTTAAGTTTTCCTGTCAGGTTGGTGAGGTAGTGAGCAGGATCAAGGGGAAAGTGATGTGGGTCACTGCTGCGTCCATGTGAGGGCTTCAATGAGAGCCAGTGTAAGTTGTGAAAGGGGTCCGTGGCATCTGGAAGTGAGATGATCATATGATAACGGGGGTGTCCTCGAGTGCTGCTGCGCGTGTGCAGGCATCAGCGCCCTTGTTCCAATGATGCCAAAGTGGGCTGTAACTTTATAGAAATCAAAAGGGTGCGGGGAGTGCTCTGACACATTTGAGATGGCCTGATGATGATGATGATGATGATGATAATGATGATGATGAGTTCTGCATGTAGGTGGGTCCTCATGCGCATAGGAATAAGGACATGTTAAGAGATCTGAGAAAGGCAGGATGTACTGCCAGAAGCTATGTCAGTGGGCCCTTGTTGGAGTGCTACAAGGATGCCTGCTAGTTCTGCTCTGTTGAAATTATTGCCAGGCAACTTCATGAATCAATTTCCCAAAACCATCATATTCACTTGATAGGAGTCAAATCTGAGAAGATACAAGATGAGTCTCCACACAATCCTTCAGAGAATGGTTGGGACCGTCCTAGACTATCTATGCTGCCCATACCCTGGATCATTTAAGAAAACTAGGGATTGACCCACAGAGGTCTGCCAAGCTCCATTCCCATTGTGTGCAATATGCACACAAGCTTACCTCAACCAGACGTGCCATTGAAAACCAAAAACAATCACTATAATGCTGGGGCCGCGTGCTGCCAGAAACACACCAGACCCACATTAGCTCCCCTCTTACCCTCTGGTGGGGGAGACTCACGGCTTTTTGAGCCAATATGTCTCCTTTCCCTTGATTGGTGTAGGGAGTGTTCTCACTGCCTACGTGGTTATTTCTTTTTTCTTTTTATCTTTGTTTTGATGAAGTGCACCGATTTATTATTTGATGAAGCATGCTCAAGCTCAAAAGAAAAAGAAATAGATAAAGAAAAAGCTACGTAGGCAGAGAAAATTCTCTCTACATCAATTAAGGAAAGAGAGACACGTTGGCCCAAAGAGCAGTGAGTCTCCCTCACCAGAAGATGAGAGGAGAATTAATTTGGATTGGGTGGGTTTCTGGCAGCACGCTGCTCAAGGGCACCAGTATTATGATGGGTGTTTTTATTTTCGATGGCATGTCTGGTAGAGGTACGTTTGTGCGCAAATTGTACAGAATGGGCATGGAGTTTTCTTGCAAGTGTTTCAGGTCTCTGCGAGTCAATCCCTACTTTTTTGAATTGATCAAGGGTATGGGCAGTGTAAGTGGTTCCACCCACACCCAGGAGGATTGGGTGAATACTAATCCCTGCACCTTGGAGTTGTTTACACAGTTCGCTGTGTTGTTGCCGTGAGGCTTCTAGCTGGGCACTAGGCCTTGTATCTTCACAGTATTTAATTTCTATCAAGTGGATATGGCGGGCTGGAGCTCACAAGGCGACACGCCTGTAATCACTTTTACCTCTGAACCAAACTCCACAGGTGCAAATGAAAAAAGTAACGCTGAAAATCTGGACTATTTCCAGTGTCCAGCTGGTTTGTACTTGCTCAACTTGATAGTATCAAGGTTGTTGCGTTGCAATCATTTGGTGAGGCCTTAGCTAGCCTGCTAGTTCTAGAAACTTTCAATGCTTGCAGCCGGACCTGGTTTGCATATTTATTTCTTTCAGTGTTAGGCTTTCACAAATTGGCTTTGCCATGCTACTCAAACCTTTTTCCTTAATAATGGCAGAGTCTGGCGTAAGCAAAGAGATATCAGGCTCACCCTGCTTATGCAAGCTCACCAATTTAAGACATGCCTTCCTCAAAACTTGCAGTCCCCTTGAGCAAGCACCTGGAATTGGCCCACCCAGGGTGTTGTTGGCCATCCAGTAGAATTTAACGTCATGTCTTTTTGAACTTACGGTTAAAGGTGACCACATCATTTTGTTCAACAACGCCCCTGTCCTTTATGACGTTGAAAGTGCCCCAAAGCTAAAACAGGCATTTTTGTCCTTTCGTGTGTCTCACCAAAATCCTACTGCAAGTTACTTTTCAACGACGGTCGACTTGTTTTGCTTATGTCAAGAATAAGGAAGGTACTCTCAGCAAACAAGTGATCCAACACCTCTCCCTATTTAGTCTCCAGCATGAACAGCAAATGCAGCTAGCAATCACCAGGAATCACAGCAAGAGAAAAACAATGCCCAGGCCCTTAACTAGAAGGGCCAAAAGAACATTCGATGGCAAGGGAGAAAGATGGACATGAGCTAACCATGCTGGTGCAGTGGTGGTGTTTGAGCTAGTTTTAGCAGACAAACACGAGTGCAGATGAACAGGCTTGCAACGTTGATCAATGCAACTCGCTATCTCACAGGGAGGGGAGGGAAGCCCAATTAGCACAGCCTGCTCAATATCTTGTCCGTTTGTCGTATCAACTTGATGCCATCTCATGCAGATGATTGGACCTTCATGCAAATCGATTAGAAGCAAAAAGACTCCCAACAGAGCATGGGCACAAGCACAGGTATTCAAGTGCTTTGCCAGGAAATCAGGGTTGACTTAGTCTCCTGACCATCTTGCATCTTATTCACAACATGTAACAACAATTCCAATGAGAGCAGCACATATATGTCACCAATGATGTATTGCTTCTATGAAGGATGTTAACGTTATGTGGGATAAGTCAGGAAAATTGTGAAACCTGCGGGTCTTGCTCCCCGTGACGGCTGCCTCCCATTGGTGGCTGCCTCCCTTTGATGGCCGCCTCACTCAGACAACAAAGCTGTGAGCAACATCGTTCAACAGCCTCTCTCAGACAACAAAGCTGTGAGCACTAATCCTTCCTTCCGGCCCTAGTATTCAGGGACAGCCCCAACCGACGCACTCAACACTCTTCCCCAACAAAAGCTGCAATCATGGAGAGCACAAAACGCCTGTGAAGATGTTGCTGGAGGTGCCTCAGAACCTTGGCCTCAATTCGCGTACCAAACATTGCTTGCCCCCGCAGAAACTGCAGTCCAGAACCGAGCGCACAAATAGTCTGTGCGGCTGCTGTTGGACGAGCCTCAGCGCCTCCCCTGTCAAGATCTCCGCCTTTGGGGGGCAGGCTTGAAAGCAGCCAGACATCTCATGCAGCGTCATTGGTGGCAGCAGTGCTGGTGAGCTTGTAAGGGCAGCCTGCATGACAAGACAGCAATCAATGATCAAAATCATAGTGGAGAAAGCAGCCATCAGACATCGCATGCAGCGTCATGGGTGCAGTAGAATTGAACCATGCGTGGCAACAGTGCTGCTGGGATCTTGAGGGCAGCCTGCATGACAGGACAGCGGTAGGCTGGTGGAAATGATTGTGGAAAGAAGAGGAATGAAGGTGAAAACAGAGGAAGAAGAGATGGACACGCTAAATCCCTACCGGCGATTTTCATCTTTTCTGGCCAGCTCAGATCTGGCTAGCTCAGAATATTTGAGATCTGGGGGCCCTTGGTTGAGACCCTTACGAGGCTGCTAGATAAAAACCCTTTCCTTTGTGCACGGTTATTCCTATCTCTTGAACAGCTAATCAGACAGGATCGTAATGACCATATAGAGGCCTCCAGGATACCTCAAGAAAATATACATGCAAAAAGCGCTTGAACAAGGCTTTGCACACTAAGATAGTCACAATTTCACCTGCAGCGAGGAGGACTCTGGGCCTTGCTCGGGGGGACGTTGCTCTTGTTGCTGGAGTGTGCACAGCCGCTGCCAGGGATTAACTAGGGAAACTTGGGCTGCACACCTGAGTGGACAAAACAAAAAGGAAATCATGGGCACATCGTGGTGGATGCTTTCCAAAGATAAATCTCGTTGATTAACCGGAGAAATTATCGAACACCGCTCCCACACTTTCTCAAACCACTACCTCACCAACCTGAGTGACAAACTTAAAGCACATATGCACAAGAAACACAAGCTTGGATCTGCTGACATCTCTGGCTACCCTGGCTTCCACTACCAAAGATGGCAGAAACTTAACAATACCATACCACCCACCAACACCGCAAACACTGAAGCACACAACCCAATCTCTTGACTTGCTAACAAGGATATCAGCAACTCCTTCTGGCAAAATATAGATGTCACTTTGAAACAGCAAATAAATATAATGAAGTACTGAACAGATACACTGTACACACAGAGACATGCCTTCACTTTCAACTATTCTTCCAGTTCTGGAAGATGCCCTCTTTGCGATGATGTGGACCACATTGACCACATACTCATCAGGTGTACGAACTCAACAATGAGCAGGACGCACACCAACAGACACCATGAAGCCATTAGTCTTAAAGCTAAATCACTGGCATCCAAGCATAGGGACCATGCCATTCAAAGATTAACTATCATTACACACTATACACACTCTTTGTTTTCACGGGGGCTTCTGGGGGGGGGGGTGCTGGGCGCGCGGCAGCGGAGGACGAGAGAAGGAGAGCCTGGGCGTCCAGGAACATGGCAAGTAACCCTCCAGAGCCCCATTAGATCTGTTTCTGGCTCTCTCCTAGGCTAGCTGTGTCTAGTGTAAATTCAGAGTGCCTTCTGGTGAGGCCTCTAGCTTTCCAATTACGGGACCTTCCCTTAATGCACGCGGCCTTTGGCCTGCGTAGATTTTTTTTTTCTTCTATTGCTTTTCTGATGGCCCAGGAGCCACCTGGTTCGCCTTTAATTGAACCGCTTTTTTGTCACGCAGTTTTTGTTAGCCTGTTTATCAAGTCAATGTCAGGAAGGTCGCAAGGCCCTCAATCCAGCGCAATGTCTATGCAGGTGCTGCATAGATCCTTCTTGTGGATAAGGCCAAACAGGGTGCACATCAGACATATAGAGCTCCAAAAGACATGAGCCTATCCTTGAGATTTCAAGGTACAATGCGAAAGAAGCATGTGCACAGCAAGAAGAGTTTGCACCATCCCAACACCATCACTTGCCTGTTGCACCTATACCACAGTGCACGTGCTGCACGCGCTTGCTGTGCACGTTGCCTGGCGCTCTGGCCTTCACAGATAGCCAGCAGTAGCTGCAGCAGGCACTCCTGGCTCAAAAATGGACACACGCTGAGCAAGGGGTGAATAGGTGCTGTCGGTGCACCAGCAGGTGCTGGTGCACGTGGATGCAGAGAAGCAAAGGCGCTGCAAGGATCTGTTGACGCGTGGTTTGGAACAGGTGGGGGGGGGGGGATGCGCGAGGCATTCCGGGCAGCTGGTGCTGGTTCAAAAGGCTCAACTGGTGCTGGTGATGGTGTGCAAGGCTCAGCTGGTGGGGATGCTGGCGATGCCTGATGGTAAGAATCCCTGCTGGTGGAAAGATCCTCTGGTGACAATGCTGGTGCTTGGGCAAAAGAGCTGGCAGGCTGGTCAATCGTGCGGTGCCCTGATTCTAGGACAGCACCCCTACTTCCCAGCGCTGTGCTCAATGCATGCGCGCATGGTGCTCTTGATTCAAGGCCTTGTGTTGAGAGCACTTGTGTGTCTGCTGCAGGTCTGCCTAGGTTCACCCAATCCTGCCCCTGTGCCACAGCATCGCGCACCATCGTCAAGCAGTGTGCGGACAGCTGTGGCAGTTGCAGCTGATCTGCTGTGTGCAGCCACCTGCTTGAGTTGACAGCACGTGAGGAAGGTGTGAAGATGTGAGGAATTTGCTTCCTGATCGACCTTCTGTGTGCACCCACCTGCTTGAGTGGACAGCACAAGAGAATTGTGTGAGAAATTGGTGTGGGTACTGTCTTTGAAGGTGAACTCACTTTCTGAGCTGCCCACCATGAACGAGTATGTCTCCAATCAGATTCAAAACCTTGTTTTTTGGCGCCCAACGCATCATACCTGCCCATCCATGAAGATCATGCATTATGCGTTGTCGTTGGAAGCACAACGCAGAATATATGATCTTCAGGAGAAGGTAAGGATAACTGGATCCCATGAGGATGGAGGGGCCCACTGATTCCACCCACCCTCCCCTCCCCCCTTTTACAACCCCCCCTAAATAACAAAAAAGGGTGAGATGCGTCGCAGGTGCTTCCATTGACAGAGACAGGTCTAGAGGGCAAGGAGCTGTACTGTGTGCAAGAATTGGGTTGCTTGCTGAGGTATGCTTCACATGGGCGCTAGTGATCGCCAACTGATGACACTCTAAAGCAGTTTTGAGGCAGCAGGAACATAGTTTGTAAAGCATGGCACATAATGGACATTTAGCATGCTTTGCAACACACACAAGAAAAACGTGAGGCATACGATCGAGGCTTGCAAGTGTTTAGAGGGAAAAAGTGCAATCCCTGCTAGAAGCGGCCAGCACCAAGTATGATTGAAACCCTCAGACCAGCTGATCCGTAGTTGTGGGCAGGAGATTATGGACAGCCGGTGTCTTTCAAACCACCTGGTCGCCTCTAAACTTTCTATGCTATTTGAGATCACAGGTGGCAATCCTGCCAGTTCAAGTGAGACGGCAGGTTACAGCAGGTTGTAGCAAATTAGGGGGTATTCCAGGTCCCAGATCCACAGCAGAGCATGCACAAGAAGCAAGAGAAAGGCACAGCAGAGACGGCACAGAAGTCACAGCATGCACAAGAGGTGCTGCATGCGCAAGAATCTGAGATACGTTTAACTGCCAAGCTAACAGTTCCAGGGTACAGTCTCATGTGATTACCTGAGGACCCATGCTTCGGCAGAAGCATCGCAGGAGAGCTGCTGTCCCTCAATCAGCCATTTAAGGGAGGCTCCCAAAGCATCTTTGAAGTCGTACTTGTGCAGCACAGGCTGTGGTGCAAGGGTAAGGTGATTGGCGTGTCTAGAAGCCAGGTGTAGAGGCAATACGACCAAAATGGTTCAGCGTGGCTTTTCATGAGATTGGCAACAGGCCTTCAGAAGTGCAGCTGCACTGATCAAACTGCGCCTTTTTTCCTCTGACGAGCACTTGCACGTTTGAAGGCATTCTTACACAAGACAAGGAGCTTCAAGTCTGAAATTAGGGCAGCTGTCCAACAGACCATCTTCCTCCACCTTTCAGCTGAGCCGCCAGGAGATTTATGTCCTGGGCTTGTCGCAATCCAATTTCCTTTCACGTTTGACGCAAGCAGGGCTCACAACATTACCCACCAAAATGAGCTCCAATTCTTGCAAGCTCCATTCCTGCATCCCAGCGTGATGGCGAGCCAAGTGGGAGAGCGTCGCAGCCCAAGCCACCCCACTCTCTTCGACCTGTGCGAGAGCCAAAGCCAATCTTAGAAATAATCCCTGCTTTGTCCAATGCTCACCATGCAGGCCAGCTGGCCGCCTACTCGTTTCCCTCTTTGCTGCTAGTTGTGTACCTGCACAGATCCATCCGGCTACGCACGCAGCCGGCTCTTTTCAGGCATCACACGTAGGCTTTGCATGGTTTTGTGGTTTTGGTACTCACCTGCAAACATTGGGATGTGGAACCCTCTTGTGTACACTCACTCAGTGCACAAGCGAATACACAGGAGCCGGCTAGCAGGCTTGCGTCTGCTGCCAAGCTGTGGCCATCAACCGTGTGCAACTGGACCTCAGTGGCTTCCAGGCTCATTTTTGTGTCAAGGTTGCAACCCGAGGGACGCGTCTCTTGCAGTCTCTCTCTTCAGGGAAAGATAAGCATGAATTTGTCAGGCGTAGGATTGGCAAAAATAGTTTTGTTTTTTTAATTTGAGCGCGATTCCAGTTCGTGTGCACAAGGTATGATCTATCGTGTGACGAAGAGAACACAGACCAGAGGCAAACATAAGAATTAAAAGTCATCTTTTGAAATTGTGTAGAACAATGGGGAAAAGCTTTGCGGAAATATTCAATCTTCGATAGAAAGGCAGAAACATTTTGCGACCTTTTTTATATCATAAATAATTTGCACTGAATTTATTGGAACATGTATGTGGTTACCCGAGGCTGAACACACATACACACTTAGCCTCGCATCGGGAAAAAACACAACCCTGCAATCTTCAGATATCATTTTCAAATCTAATATTTGTTTGTATAACAAAGCATAGAGGAAGTGGATGGTGGTAGCAGAGCCTCTTTCCAGGGAAACAACCCACTGGCCGAGGCGCATGGTCCCCGTGCCAGAATTTGAGTCCTCATCAGACATGCGCCACTTTGCAGTTGTCCCCTTGAGAGCAGCGAGGTTCTAGTTCTGGCAATATGGCAAAGCAAAAAAGTCGAAGCTTAAGTGTGATCATCAGGATTATCCCAACCGGCATGCATTGTCTTTTCTGTCACTTCAACCAGCATGCTTCACACATGCGCACACATACATACACACACATGCATACACACCATTCTCATACCATTCATTTAATTGTTGGTGGAACGTGTCACACTGAGCATATGCAAGCTATAAACCAGGGCTGGACGACCAATGAGCTAGCAAGCATACTCGTAAACTTCATGCCCAATATATTATCATATATCATGGCGTACTGTTAAAAGCGAAAAGTACTTTTCACATACAGGTTCCTATATTGGAGCCGGGTGCTTCTTGTAAACCTCAGGTCCCTGCTATAGCAGAGAGGGCTAGCTAGCCCTCTCTGTTCTGTATCTTTGTGGTGGAAGAGACTCGCAGCTCTTTAAGCCAATGCGTCCCCTCTTCCTAAATCACCGTGGGGGGTATTTCACCTGCTTATGTAGTTTTTTCCTCTTCAACACACACGAACACACACAGTGAGTGCCACCAAACTGGAGATAAAAAGGAAATTTTAATTTTTCGTAATACGTAGACAAGGGAAATCAAGCTTGAGGTCTTGCATACAGCATTGCTGCGTGGCACGCAAGCCAGGATTAGCTCCTTGCATTAAACTTTCTTACTAACTAGTAGTCAGCTAGCTACAGGGCGAGATCAATTCAAGCTAAAGAGCGACTCTCTATGAGTATAATCAAGGCTTGCAATCGCATCATCTGACTCTAGAAAGAAGCACAGCATCATGCCAAAAAAGTGGCATTGCGGAGTTACTGTGATCACAGTGTAAGAGCTGAGCAGGTTTGGTGTTACCTGTAGTTAGCTGGAATGCTTTCTCTAATCTAATGTTTGCTTCCTCTTCTTCAATTGATGTGTAGAGTGTTCTATTTACCTGCATAGTAGCGCATCCATCTTGCAGAATCAAGAATGTCAGTGTGTTAACACCAGACCCAAGAACCAGGTTGAGGTCTCCGAGCAGCAACACCGCGACTTTGTCGCCATCTTTCCAGGGCTTCAGCTCAAGTTACTCCCCCCTACCACTCTGTCAGGTGAAAGAAAGAAAGACTTATGCTTGCTGTTCGGCCGCATGCATTAAGGAAAGGGCCTCCCAATGAATCCCACCAATAAAGGGCATCTTTTTCCACCCTGGCCACAAAGAATCAATCTGGGGACCTCCTCCTTGCAATCGCCCTCCTCGCCTTTCGACCAGGGTTCTGTTGTCAGGTGTGGATGGGGGCATCCACAACCACTCAAACCTTGAAGCCTTTAAAAACCCTAACATTGACACTCAAAAAGCCACCAAGCTTGCTTTAAGCTTCATAATCATTGTTTCCAGTGTTCTTAAAAGCTTGCTAGCACCAGACGCGCTTTTGAGAAGGCTGTTACCTACTCTCAACACCAAAATCCGAGTCAGACACAGGGCACTGCTGGTAAGTTTATGGCTTTCGCACTTTTGGGCCAGATCTAATTACAGGCCTCAGTGCTTCCGCTCAGCTGCCCTTGTAGGCGGATATAGCGGAAAACACACTTCCTTTTTTCCCTCATGATCTCATGTGGATTTATGAACAGGCTAGCAGTCAAACGTCTTGACTGAGGCCTTTTTTCACATGTAGCCCTTGTAGGCGGCTATAGCGATCATCGCTACTAGGTTAGTAACCTTTTGTACTGCTGGTAACCATCCTGACCCCCATTCACCTCTTATCTTTTCTATCTTCTCTAGATGGTTTGATTACAGGCTCCTTTTTTGCTTCAGCTAAGCTGCCCTCGTAGGCAGGTACAGCTACTTGACTATAACTACCTCTTCTTGTTGGGGGGGGGGGAGTACACACAGTGCCCCGGCCGTAAGTGTCCTCATTTCCTTCCTTGATGTGGGAAGTAACACACCCTGTACATTCACACAATTTACCCACTCTGTAAATTTGGCTTATAAAAAATGCCATCAACTTTGCAACGAGATTCCACTGTCATGCTGTCAAATCCATAATAAAAATTGGCAATGCAAGACGTACCATCTAACTCTGCAGTCCAAACAATGGAGAACCGGGGGTGGGGGCCACTGGATGCGCTGCTTTCAGGAGGGCGAGACGCGTGGCTGGACAGATGGCTGACAACCCACTGGATTCCCATAAGGAAAAGAATGAGAATTCCCATTAGTTTGGTTCCTCATAGCTTAGATTGGCTGGTTGGACTCATTGTTGTTCAGCGCTAACTGTTGCATTTTTCTTTAATGCACGCTAGCTGCCGTCAAGTGAAGACTTTTCCTTTAATGTGGAAAGTCTTTCACTGCTTACGTAAAACATTTTCCTTCCATTATTCTGATGCATCTTTATTTTTTTGCCTTTCTAATTATCCTAAGCATGTCTTGTACAGTGCGTATGCAGGTTCTGGGACAAAATAGGCATCACCACAATGCACTGCAGTGACACACAGTTACAAACCAAAGAGGTGAAGGCAGATGAGGGATTCACACAAACAGCAAGAAAAGGAATCAGAAAGCCGATGCACAGAAAAAAATGTTAAAGTACAGCGTTCTGGGGAGGAGGAAGATGGGAATCCATTCAGCATCAAGCACCAACAAATTAGAAGAAAATGGGCTGAAGGAGGGCAAATCACATACCACCGGCATAGCAGAAGCCATTTCGAAATCCACAGACGCTACTAGCGTAGTACGTTTGAGGATCAGGTGTGTAGAGGATGAAACATAAAGAAACAAAAAAAATAAATTAAGTGTGATTGTATGCGTCTGCCATGGTGCGTCTGTGGAAGTTGAATCAAAAAGTAAGTCCGTTTTGGAAGACCAATGCAGCGACCCATGGTACAATTTAAAGGGCTTGCAGGCATGCCTTGTGTGCCTGCATGCCTGTGGCCTCCAGCTCTAGATAGGCATCTTGAGCCTTTGCCTGCAAGGTTTTTTCCATCTGTCTTTCGTTTCCTGATCTCAGCATGCTCATTTGTGGGACATGGATCACTTTACCTTGAGCCAAGTGAGCAAACGGCTCTCCAAACAAGCAAAACAGAGAAAGCACACAGGCAGTGGAGACCTACCTACACTTGCCAAAGAAAGGTGATGCATCGGTGGATCCCCATCCTCTTACACAGCCTAAAGTTAATAATCACAGCCCAAAGTTAATAATCATGCTCAAGCCGGCCTTCTTCCCTCTTGGTTGCTTTTTATTTCCAGATAGCACCCACTTCCAAGCCTGATCCCATACTTGAAACGAATGTCATTGTACAGTAAATGCTTTTAGCATGCCGTTCCCATCTCCGAAATGTTGCATGCGCATGGCACGGCAGGTCTGCTTTGATGCTGCCTGAGCGAGACAGCAAGAGCTTTGCCCAAAAGGACATGACACCATGAGGACCCCGCTCCTTCCACAAAAAATAAATGAAATCCCATAAAAAATACCACCGCTCCAAAATTGCCAATTCCAACTGTCTTTGAACAAGCACCATACAGCTCAATCTGTTTTGCACCATCTTCCTGTCCTTCTGTACAACACACTCCTCTCCCGCCTGCTGTGGTCCCCTGAATGCATCAACAGAGCATCATGCATGCTCTGATCTCCACGCAGAGCACCTTCTGTTGCCCTCTGAACGCATCAGCAGGGCTAGACATGCCCTTTGGCGAGACCCTTGCTAGCTTTTAGGTAGGGAACCCTTCCTAAATGCACACGGCCTTTTGGCTGGCACAATCTTTTCATTTCTTACTTACATGCCATTCTGAGACGAGCGATGGAGCGTGTTGAGGGTTGGCCTATTCCATACAAATATGCCGTATACACCAGCTGTTTGGCAGGGAAATACAATATATATGGCGTACATGTTTGGAAACGTTGGCCAACCCTAAGCATGTGGCAACACACAAGAGCAGTGCTAGGTGTGTCCATGTGAGACGTGCTTGAGCAAGCCCCAAGACATTGACGTAGCGACACTGCAAGCAGGCATGCCTCATGTTCCGGTCCTCCCGATCAGGCATGCACCTGGGATTCCGTATAAACCGGCAGATTTGTCACAGGAGGCCTCTGTCTCAGATCCTCTTAACAAGGTACACTTTAGCCACCATGCAACAAATAGGCACACATGGACCTCCTAACACAGACCGGCCGGCTCATGGCTGCACACACACACACACACACACACACACACACACACACACACACACACACACACACACACACACACACACACACCAGCTTCCTTGCGATGGAACAGGTGTGCCTTGGCTTCTCGTAGGAGAGCCAATCCCAAGCTGCTGAGCCTCTATTGCAGCGACTTTTGCTTCTACTCCTTTGCGCTCAACTGCCAGCCAATCCTCTTAGCTGGCTTGCAGTCGGTCGTTCTGCAGGCCTTCTGCCTCGTGCTTCTGTCACCTGTGCCACTCCACTGAAAAGGCCACAGGAGCCCTGTGAAGCTGCCAGACCTGCAGTTCCTTTCCTCCTCAGCCTAGCAGTCGATCACCTTGACTGGAGGCTTTGTGCTCCTGTCACCTTTGCTGCCACCTCACTTTGCAAAAGGCCACAGGGCCCCCGTGAAGCTGCCAGACCTGCGGCCACTCCTCTCACTCTCTGCAGAGTTTCGCGCACTTACTCTCGAAAACAGGTCGGGACCACCTGATTTACGCGGCTGTGGGAGCTCCTCCATCCCAATGGACATGTGCACAGACAGTGTGCCTGCAGGGAGGCCGTTGTACTCCAAGGGCACCTGCACAAGCGCATGCATGTGTGTGCAGGTGCATGTGCACATGTGTATCAGTGATATAACGATGGATACGTGCACACTGTGCCTGAAGGGAGGCTGTTGCACTCCAAGGGCATCTGCACAAGCGCATGCATGCGTGCATGTGTGTGATCTATTACGATGAAAACGTGCACACTGTGCCTATAGGGAGGCTGTTGCAATCCAAGGGCACCTGCACAATGGCATGCATGCATGTGTGTGTGTGAGTTTTATTACGATGAAATCATGCACACAGTGCCTGTAGGGAGGCCGTTGCACTCCAAGGGCACCTGCACAAGCGCATGCATGCGTGTTAACGTGTCCATGCACACGTGTTCATTATGCAACGACATATACGTCATGATTTGCGCGGCTGCAGGACTTTATCAATTGCACCGGACACATAAATCCATGGTTGTGAACACACAATTACAGCAAGGGTACAAAGCCCAGGCAGCTTCATGTCTTTTGGAGGCATTTGTTATGCAAGCTGAAGCGCAAGATGAAAGCCGAGCCTTACCAGCCTGGATACAGGAAATACAGGGCAACAATAACCTGATAACGTGCAACAATCAACACAAGTTGGCAAGTTAGGCAGAAGAGTCGTCCAAGGTTTGACAAGTCAGGCAGAAGCGTCAACCTAGACCAGGTTTCATTTTGTAGGTTATACTTGGCAGGTCTTACTCGATGGGTTTCACTTGTCAGATTTTACCCGATAGGTTCTCATTGATACACGAGGATGAAGCCGAGCACACTTTGCCATAGACATCTGAAACGGTCTGCTCACCTCAACCTGGACAGGCTGTGCAGGTTGGGATGGCTGGGACTTGGAGACCTTGGCAACTGCACATCGCAAATGCAGGCAGCGGGAAATGTTCGGCAGGTGTGCACAGACCCAAACCTGGTGCACTTCTCATTGGCGCTATGCATCCGCCTTCGAAAGACAACTATCTCACAGTGGCTGCTCCAATGCTCACCAAAAAATCAGGCTTTCAAACACAAGTGTTGTGCCCCTCACACACAGACACTCCAAGCTAGACATGGCATGAAGAGACAGTGGCTGCGCAAGTGCACTGCACCAAAAGTAAACAAGCAATTGCGTTGATTCCAAGGCATCAGACCGCGACCAAACCAAATGATCTCTAGACAAGAAGCACTAGACAGAGACAGCAATTAGAATTGATAGAGGATAAACAACCCTGACAAGACCTGACGTGGTGTTCGTCCACGCTCAATCGTGGGTCATGCTCAACGTGCTCATTATGTGCTCTGTCATGATCATAGTGCTCATACTGCTCATGACGTGCTCTGTGTCATGTGCATATCATTAATGGTGCTCTGTTATGCTCACAATACTCACAACATGCTCCTTGCATGGGGCAGATTCATGTGTAATGCATGCCCCTATCAAGCCTCCGTGTGCAGTCACTGAAATGTAGCAAGCTGGCAGATGTGGTCGTTTGGGTGCTGCCACACTGCTGTAACACACACAGGCACGCACACACACACGCAAACACACATGAGCACACACACACAAACACACGGACAGACACACACACACAAAGTGCGCTTGCCACACACCCATCATGGACGGCCTCTGTAACGCGGCTGCCGTTCCTGGTGGGTGCTTGCTACTGCTGCAGTGTGCAAAAGGTGGGCGCATGTTTGGAGCTGCTGCTTTTCCAGGAGGCAGATGTGAGGACTATGAAGGCAACCCAACACCTTTGTTTCAGTGGTTGTGCTTGCTACTGCTGCAATGTGCAAAAGGAAGGGGGGCGTGCTTGGAGCTGCTGCTATCCAAAGAGGCAGGTGTGAAGAATAACAGGGCAACCCAGCACCTCTATTTCAGCAATTTTGCTTGCTTTTGCTGCAGGGTGCATAAGAGGGCGCATATTTGGTGGTTCCTCAACAAGGCATACGTCCATGAAAAAATCCCGCACCCCTGTTTCAACGATTGCCATGCAACCAAGAGGCACAGGTGGGCAAACGCTAGCCAACAAGAAAAGCAAACAATAAAACATGGCTGCCGGGTTGTACAGACAATAAGGATGTAAGGAAGGGGCACTGGTGGGACAAGGAAAAGAAGGTTGTGTGGATGAGGCACAGGTGGGTAGTTCAGACAATAAGGATGCAAGGAAGGGGCACTGGTGAACAGAGGTCGACCAACTTAAAAAGCGACAGAAAAAGTGGCTGTCGGGTGCATTAAAAAAAAGTGTGGACCCCAAAGCCGCTTTTCATTGGCCATCCTATGCACAGCTGCGATTCTGACCATAGGAATTTGGGGCTGTTGTGCGCATGCTGCATTGCAGTTCCAGCCCTCTCACCAGGGCATGATGATATCATTAGAGGGCCAGTCACATTTAATCCCTACACCAGAATGAGGCAACCATGTGCTTCATTCAGGATCGCAAATTCAGCCCTGCCACAAGCACAAGGCCATCATGTTCTTCATCCGTAATTGCACATTCAACACTGCCACAAGCAGGAGGTAGTGTGCTTCGCTGCGCCTGACCTGACATCAGCATGAGTCAATCATGTCATACCCAGTCCCCTTCCCAACCTCATGCTGCAACGCTTCCTTGCCCAACTTCACACTGGCCCACCTGCTTTGGAGCAGCTGCATGGCAGCTGCTGTGAGTGGCAGCACTCCACGAGCCAGCGTGGTTGACTGGCCCTTCCCCAGGCCATCCTTCACCACATCCACCACGCGCACCTGCACGTGGGAAGAAATGCAGAGGTGATGCACAGGAAAACCAATGTGCTAATATGTCAATATGGCCGACTGGCCCTTCGCAACACCATCCTTCACTATGCCCACCATGCGCACCTGCGCGCAGGAAGAAACTCAGTGCTTCGATTAAGGATTTTGGGTTGGTAGCATTTTGGCGACCAACGGTGCTCATATCCAATTAACGTGTAGCACAGCCCAAAAATGTTTTGCCAAAAATTTTGGCACTACACCCACAGACATAAATCCAGTGCAATCTACAAAAAGACCCCTCAAAAGCTCTTCCCAGCCTGAGTCGTCACACCAGCGCTTGTGGGGCGTGATGTTGGACAGCTTGACATCATAACATCACCACCAACTTTGGTACATCAAGCAAGCCTTAGCTGGACACTAATGGGGCTCATTGGTACAAATCATGTGTGCATTCACGCTGCTGCAAGCTTTGGTACATCAAGCAAGCCTTGGCTGGACACTGGACATCTCCTTTTTCACTCACCCCCTCCTTTACCCCTGGTTATTTTTAGTTTGCTGCTTACAGTTTTTGCCTCCGTGTGCTTGAATGTACCAGCACCAGACATATCAGCCCAACAGTGTGGCTGCCGGTCCTTTCTTTAAATCTGTTTGTTTTTAATCCGACATTGTGAAGCAGCTGCTCCAGCTCCTACTGCTGCTCATACGCGACCATGCCGCAAATGGGAGAGATGGTGGAGCACAGCAACAGACTGCTTGAACTTCTGCGCAATACCATGCTAACTTGCCGCATGCAAAAGCTGCTGATTGCTGGGGCCTCTTGCCTCTCCTGCAGCAACAGCCCCTTGTGCTGCTTTCAAGCCTCCATATTTCTTGCACGCTGGCAAGCCCGGGAAATGGGAAAACCTGCTTCCTGCTGCCGCCGCTGCGCTTTTTCCTGCCCAAATGGGACAGCAGACTGTCCTTCTTCTGCAGGGATATGAGGCAGTCCGCTTTGCTAGCCCATGAACATTGCAGGCACTTTGCCATCCCTGCGCCAGCTGCTTCAAGGTTCCCTGTGCAGGAGGGGAATCTTGTCCATGTCCCCAAGAGAGCTCACACGTCCTCATCTTATGCATGGGCAGTGCATGCAGGTGGTGGCGCAGCTGCTGTGCTTGCAGCTGTTGGGGCACCCCAAATGTTGCTGATGCAGGTGGTGGAGATGAAGGTGGTGGTGGTGCTGCTGCATGGGGTGCACTGCCTGCTGCTGCTGCTTAAGGTGCTGCTGCTGCATGGGGGCACTGCCTCCTTCTACTGCTGCTACTGGTGCTGCTGTTGCTGCAGGGACATTGGAGGATGGGGTTGGTGCCTGTCCCAGGGCAGGCCTTTCATTTGAGGAAACTTGCTCTTTCTTTTGCTTTTGCATCTCTTCATGGAGGATTTTGTACAAAATAAAAAGGTAAATGGTGACAAGGGATGGTCCCCAGACTTTTCCGCGTCGCCCAGTGGCGATGAGGGGTGCTCCTGGGGTGCCCGGGAGGGGGTGCCTCGTCGCCACCATTTGCTACACAAGGCGCCTAAAATGCGACGCGTCGCCCCTAATCGAGCACTCTTAGAAACTTCATGGTCATGAACAGTACCAACGTACGCCAGAGATCAGATAGACATAGAGGGGCTCCGCCGGCCCAAATTTCCTGTGCAATGTGTTCGGTCGTTCTGTTTCCCTTTCACCGCGGACACCCCTCCTCCTCCGTACAGACCACTCCCAGGAACCCTGAATACCGCATCCGTCCGGTTTTTGTCCGGAACGGTCGAAGTTACGGCGCGGAAATCCCGTCCAAAGTCCGTCCAACCGATTCGGTTAGTTCCCTGGACTGCACAAATTTCTTAAAATTTGGGTATTAGCCTGCCTCAACCTGCGCTTCCACTGCTTGGAAATAGTTTACGTCTTTGTCAAAGCTGCCAATTCCAGGAAATGATGGATGATGATGGCAGCCTCCATTGCCACAGCCTCTACCAGCAGGCCTTGAGTTTTTTAGGTACACATAGACATACCTTCAAGTCAAGCAGCCCCACAGTCAGTTCCATAATTTCAATCAACTTACAAGTCTAACTTCACGAGCCACTTCTATTCATCCTGGCACTTCATTTCTAAAATGTAAGGAATCTCTGGTGCATACAGCCGTGCGGTGCCTCAGGTGCCCATGGGCAAGGCCCTGTATGGCTGCCAGCTCAAGTGCAGTTGGCTTGTGTTGAATCAATGACTGCCGGCTTGGGCTCAGTCGATCTGAGTCGCATTGAATTAGCTGTATGGCCACCAGCTTGACTGGCAAGCTGCGGCCATGCCCCCCTACCTGGACAATTCGACACACAGCCATCCTCTCGCATACCCACACCTGCATGTACCAACCCAAAGGCCCTCCCTCATACACTGCCCCCATGCATATACTGCCCATGGCCCCCTGCACAGAAGCACACCTGCATGTACCACCCACCAATCACATGGACTCCATTGCACAGCTGACACCTCACACCCAATGCACACCCAACTCACTCATACCCGACCAAATCACAGGGTCCAGAGTTCAAACTCAACTCAGCTCACATCCAATGCATAGCTCAATGCCCAGTTGACACCCAGCACACACACACACACACACACACACAGCCACAGCCACACACACGCACAGGCGCGCACATACACACACACACGCACACACAGCCACACTGCACAGCATACCAGCAGGCGCCTGTGGGCAAGGTCCTGTATGGCCGCTGGCTTGAGGTGCAGCGTAATTACACAATCCCACACAGGACAGTTGGTTGCATGTGCCACGCTCGTGCTATATGCCATTCCGCTTCTGCCTGCCAGGCATGAACCCTGCAGGCAACAAGAAACGCAAAATGTGTATTACCCAAGCACTGTTTTCAGGACAGTAGGTTGCATGCGCCGCGCTTGTGCAGTATGCATTTCTGACCTCTGCCTGCCAAGCATGACTCTGTGGCCACCAGAGAGGCACGCAATGCTGATTAGGCAAGCAATGCTTCCTGTTAGAACTCGGCTGGTGCTGCATTAGCAGTGCCTTCTTGCAGCATTTCCCTGCACAAGCAGCAGCACTCTCCTGGAGCGCCTTCCCGGGGCTTCTCTTCTACAGATGCAGGTCAGAATGGAAGCATTGGGCAGCCTTGATTGGTTATGCTCACTCACTTGCTCACTTATTCACTTGCTCCTGGGTCAGTAAAGAAAACTTGCTTACTGACTTGCTGCTCACTCACCTACTTGCCCCAGACTCACTCATTTAGTCACTTGCCTCTGGCTCACTCACTTGCTGTTCACTCACTTGCTGTTCACTCACTTGCTGTTCACTCACTTGCTGATCACTCACTTGCTGTTCACTCACTTGCTGATCACTCACTTGCTGTTCACTCACTCACTTCTGGCTCACAGAGTGAACATATCTCAAATCACTACTGACTCATTGCAGGACCTTGCATTGCAAACTGACCATAAAGACCAAAGCTTTGCGCTTTAGCACGTACACCCCAAGTGTCAACAAAAACACACGTCTTCAACTTTCAAAGACAAGCAGTGTTTTTGGCCAACAGACCACCAGGGCTACTTCTGAAACTCTTAGAAATCACCTTATTCACAGGGACAGCTGAAATTACCTGACCTCAAGGACGATGATGTTAATGACTGGAAAGCTGCTGCCACACGCACTAGATCATCCCCAGCAGTAGAATGGCTGGCCAGAAAAGAACAGCTAGAGGAAGAGACTTGCCATAAATCATGGTCCATGATGATGATGGTGACGATGATCTGTGCGGTACTGGCACGCATACTCTCCAATCATAAATCATACAACACCATAGGTCATAATTCATCATAAATCATGGTCCAGGGTGATGATGGTGACGACGATGATAATCTGTGCGCTGCTGGCACACATACACTACCATCCCAAGCCAAGCGAGGGCCAGGAAAGAGGAGCGAACGCGGGAGCAGCTTAAGGAAGGTTGAGGAAAGGAGAGCAAAAGCGGGAGCAGCTGAAGGAAGGTTGAGGAAAGAGGAGCAAATGCGGGAGCAGCTGAAGGAAGGTTGAGGAAAGGGGAGCAAACGCAGGAGCAGCTGAAGGAAGGTTGAGGAAAGGAGAGCAAAAGCGGGAGCAGCTGAAGGAAGGTTGAGGAAAGGGGAGCAAACGCGGGAGCAGCTTAAGGAAGGTTGAGGAAAGGAGAGCAAAAGCGGGAGCAGCTGAAGGAAGGTTGAGGAAAGAGGAGCAAATGCGGGAGCAGCTGAAGGAAGGTTGAGGAAAGGGGAGCAAACGCAGGAGCAGCTGAAGGAAGGTTGAGGAAAGGAGAGCAAACGCGGGAGCATTTGGAGGAAGGTTGAGGAAAGGGGAGCAAACGCGGGAGCAGCTGAAGGAAGGTTGAGGAAAGGGGAGCAAACGCGGGAGCAGCTGAAGGAAGGTTGAGGAAAGGGGAGCAAACGCGAGAGCAGCTGAAAGAAGGTTGAGGAAAGGGGAGCAAACACGGGAGCAGCTTGAATGGTGAGGACCCGTACACTGCTGACACATTTCTGACAAAGTCAGCTGGCAACATCCTCAGCCAGGCTTTCTTCCAGACAAGGAGAGCAAGGTGGGCAACTCACAATGACGATGATTTAGGGGTCAGGAACGGTTAGTTTTGGGTCAGCGAGGAGGCCTCCAGGCTGTCTAGCTTGCGTTTGCGCTGCGCACACAGGTTATCAACGCTGAGGTAATGCAGGTGCCAACCCACCACAATGATGACCTGTGGGTTGTGAGCGGCGAGGGTTGTAAGCAAGGGAGCCTCCAGGCTGCCTAGCTTCTGCTTTCGCTGCGTAAACAGTTCTGCAATGCTGAGGTAATGCAGATGCCCACTCACCATGATGATGACCTGGGGGTTGGGAGCGTTGAGGGTTGTGAGCGAGGAGGTCTCCAGGCTGCCGGGCTTGCGCTTGCGCTGCGCACACAGGTCAGCGATGCTTAGGCGGTGCAGGTCCAGGGTCAGCTTGTGGGTAGGGGTCTGCTCGTCTCGGCCCCACACTGCGTGGGTGGTTGTGACCACAGGTGACAACAGGAGCAGTGAGTTAAGGGGAGGGGGTGAGGTGCAGGGGGAATTCAGGGTATATAATATATGAAATTCAGGGTGAAATGCAGGTCCAGGTGAGCTTGTGTGTAGGGGTCTGCTCTTCTTGGCCTTCAATTGTGTGGATGAAGGTGATGGCGGTATGTAAAAGGAGCACTGAGCATGCATGAAAAAGGGGCGGGGTGAGGTGGACTTTGCAGTGGTTGAAGCTTGTATTCCGTGAGGCCACGCTGTGTGGTTCAAGTTACTAAAAGGAGTACTGAGCAGAGGGGAGAGAGCAAAAAGGGGGAGGGGGAGATAACGTGTTGAGAGCAGTTTGTGAGGTCTGAAGGCCTGCATATCTTGGTGTTGCGCTTTGTGGGTTGAGGTGATTCAAGGAGCACTGAGTGGAGGGAGGAGGGCATTCAGGGTGGTTGATGTAGAGTGAGATGCAGCGTCAGGTGGATGAAGGTCTGCATTACTGGGCGCCACTCAGAGCGTGTTTTATTTGCATTTGTTTACAATTGTTAACATGTTGAGGGGAGTAAATCTCCAAGCTACTGCTGCTTCCCAGAAATATTTTTCATGTTAATTTAAAAACCTCTTCAATGCCATGTTTTCCATTGAAATTCCCATAAGGTCAAAAATGGCCTCTGTGACAGGAAGGAGGAGTCGGTGGACATCATGCCAACTTTTTGGGCAGGACACCAGTCCCCTCCCCCTCTGCCGAAAAACCTTTTCCATTCCAGGAGGCAAGGGTACCAGCGTGCTCCTCTTTCAACCCCCCTTCGGGCTGCATACTAACCAAACCCAAAAGATATTTCCGGATGAGTTTCAAGGCAAACACATAATTGCGGATGTTCATGCATATCTGTCCAGCCAGGCACCTCCGAGTGGCTTGCAAGTCCACAACCTGCCAGCTCATGTTTACAATTCAGTTGAGCACTTATCACTGACACTATCCTGGAGGTCTGGATTGATGAGCTGCACCATTGCCTTCACCCACCCTTGACCACCCTCCTCCGATGTGATTCATGTGTACATCCAGTTGATAGTTCTTGAGCTCAGGTTTCCAATAAAATACTTATTTTCACAATGACTTCGTAAATGCTGCCCAAATACAATACTTCTCAAAGCCTCCTGCCGACTAGGTGAGTAATGCAACTTCATAACATGACCAAAGCCTCTTTGAATTCTACAATTTGCAGGAAGCCACTACGTTTGTTCACGCATCACATCCCTGCACCACAGGAAGCACTTTTGGGGGGCTAAACAATTGGACCAAAAACACCAGCATACCTGTGGGTACAACGAACGTGGCTGCCACAGGCTTGTGGTCAGATGTGGTGATGTCAGGTGTTTGGAAGTACTCCGTAGCTTTGATCTGCAGGCGCAGGCGCATATATGAGGTAAGGTGACCTCATGCATTTTGTGGTACCAGGCGTTTGGAAGTATTCCAAAGCCTTGATCTGCAGGCTTGTGCATGCGGATGTGCACTTGTGCTCAGGTGCGGTCTTTTTAGGCGGCGTTGTCAGGGAATTTACCTTGATCTGCAGGCATGTGCATGCGGATGTGCACATGTGCAGCTGTGGTCTGAGGCGGCATTGCCTTTCCTTTTTTTGTAAGATAAGTTAAAAAGTGTAGGCACATAACAATGAGCAACATGTGGTGCGGTTTTATCACAAAAAAGGCATCGTCAACAGATCAAGATCATGTCAACCAGCAGTGCCAACTTGCACAGCAGCAGGCGTTGCCAGCCGCTTTGATTTGCTGCCAGAGGCGGCGTTGCAACGAAACCTGCATACTTTGCTGCCAGAAGCAGTGCACCAAAAGCACCTCTGTGCGCTTTGCACCCAGAGGCAGTGCACCAAAAGTACCTCTGTGCGCTTTGCACCCAGAGGCAGTGCACCAAAAGCACCTCTGTGTGCTTTGCTTCCAGAGGCAGTGCACAACAAACAAAAGGACCTGTGCGCTTTGCTCCCAGAGGCAGTGCACCAAAATCACCTCTGTGCGCTTTGCTGCCAGAGGCAGTGCACAACAAACAAACGGACCTGTGCGCTTTGCTCCCAGAAGCAGTGCACCAAAAGCCCCTCCGTGCGCTTCGCTGCCAGGGGCAGTGCACCAAAAACAAAAGAACCTATACGCTTTGCTCCCAGAGGCAGTGCACCAAAAAAGAGGGAACCTGTGTGCTTTGCTCCCAGAGGCAGTGCTGAAGACTCTATTTGCAAGGGCGCCTACACGCGCAGCTGCCAGTTTGTGCCGACAAGAGCTGGCTGCTAGCCAGTGCCAAAGACCAAGATTGACACAAACTGGCGCAGCTGATAGCTTACACCACCAAGAGTGACAAGAGCTGGCTGCGAACACAGCAGCTAGCTCAAACCACAAGAGCGCCAAGAACTGTCTGCTAGTGCAAGTGCCAGTCCATAAGACCAAGATTGACGCGAGCTGGCGCAGCTGACAGCTCATACCAGCAAGAGGGCCAAGAGCTGGCTGCCAACACAGCAGCTAGCTCAAACCACAAGAGCGCCAAGGCCTGTCTGCTAGTGCAAGTGCCAGTCCTTAAGACCAAGATCGACACAAACTGGCGCAGCTGACAGCTCATACCAGCAAGAGGGCCAAGAACTGTCTGCTAGTGCAAGTGCCAGTCCTTAAGACCAAGATTGACGCAAGTTGGCGCAGCTGACAGCTCATACCAGCAAGAGCGCCAAGAACTGTCTGCTAGTGCAAGTGCCAGTCCTTAAGATCAAGATTGACACAAACTGGCGCAGCTGACAGCTCATACCAACAAGAGCGACAAGAGCTCGCTGCAAGCACAACGGGATTCCTGTGCCCAGCAGCCTTCTAAGGACACCACAATTGGTAGGAGGTCGCCTTCCTGGACACAGGAATCACAGCTGCCACAGCCCATGCGCAGCAGCCCTCTCAGGGGACCTCTGAGGGTGCAGCATCCATCAACCTAGCTGGATACGATCACGCTAGGCGTCCCTTGGTCACATCCCTCAGCCTAATCCCTTAGTGCCCCTGCGTCCCTTAGCTTAGTCACGTAGCCTTGTCATGAGGCTGCCTATTTGAAAGCCATCCCTAAACAATCATCGAGGCATGAGGTTGGGGCACGCATACAGGCCTGGCTGCAGCCACGCACAGGTGCTCTTCCAGGTTTATACATATCTGCGTTTAAGAGGCATTTCTTTTTTACGGGGCGAATCCCTGCATAGCTGCATATGCTTGCACAGGCACAAAGCAAGTTCTCCAATTCCACCAGGCAGCCCTGTCAGGCGGACCCCTGCATAGCTGTACATCCTTGCACAGGCACACAAGTAAACACCGTCTTCCTTTGAAGTCATTGTGCACACCTGCTTGAGGGGCAGGTTGGAGCGGAACAGCACTCGGTCACAATACGCTGGCAGCCTCTGATGCTTGTAATGCAAGCCTTTGCGCCGCTCAACCTGTATGTGTGTGTATGTGTGTGTGTATGTGTGTGTACGCGCATGTGAGTGCGTCACCACCATCTCCTGTTTCACGTCCATACAGGACACTTAGCCATGGTGTAGCCGTCTGCCCCAATTACAAAATATGTGGCACTTATCCCCATGGCATTTTCCCCCACCTTGAAGGTCGGTGCAAAAAGCGGATCCTTTTCTTGGAAGCGCAGAAAAGCGCGTGAAGCGGCTTGCTCTTTACGAAGCTGGTCTGTAGCAAGAATTTCAGTCCACCTGCACAAGCAAGGGAACAGGACCGCCATCAGCTTGTAGCTTACAGCTTATCCGCACACTCAAAGAGAGGAGCATCTATGGCCAGCGGCACGCAGCTCACACTGTGCATCAAGGACTTGCGCACATTGATATACAGGTCATGGCTCTCCCTCACACAAACAAGTTTGACTCTTGTGGAAACGTTTAGCGGTTGTCACCGGTCTTCAATCTAAAAGCTCGTATGCAAATGCATGAGGAAAGGAGCATCTACGCCCTGCTTAAAGCGCAGCCCTGCACATAAGGGAGAGGAGCATGTGTGGTCAGTGTCTCAGACCATCTACTCAAGCAAAACAACAAGCGCCCGGGGAAAGAAGTGGGAAGGTTGGCAAGTGTTTGCAAGCTTTGTGTGCTGAGTCAAGCGCCAAGCAAAGAAAGAGTGGGTAGGTCGGCATGTGCTTTGCAAGCTTTTGCGTGCTGAGTCAAACTGGCTGAGGTTCAGCGGGAGCTCATGCTGACAGCTGATTGACGCTGAGAAGCAAAACTGGCCTGACCAGAAAAAGGCACCTTTGCTGTGTTGTGGCCATAACAAATGAGCAGGGGGGCACACTGTGATCATGGAAACAAATGAGCAGGGATGGTCAGCAATGGCGTGTCGTAACCGGAACAAATGAGCAGGGGTGGCATGTCTTGATTGTGATTGTGACAAATGAGCAGGGATGGTCAGTGGTGGTACGTTGTGATCATTACAGATGAGTAAAAATGGTCAGGAATGGCACACACAAGGTCCAAACTCACATGTGCAACTTTTGTACTGCTGTAACTTTTTGCGAGGAACCCTTGTGCCAGGAAGTAGATTACTGCAGGATGTAAATTATTGCTAACGACAGTGGTAACAAACTACTTGAAATCATCTCCGTGATCTACGCCTTGCCGAGGTTTGGCTGGAAAAAATGACCGCACAATCGAATCTAGGCCTGAATACGATAGGAAAAGATGTTTTGATGCAAGAATTGTGTAAAAAAGATCCCGGGAGAGATCCTTGAGTGAAAAGAGAGGGAAGGGCTTAGAGGTCTGACTAGCTCCTCAGACGCTCCTGCCCACCCCAACCCAGCAAGACCACCATTCGAACCCGATCCTTTGCAATGGTGTCTGCTATGTCACTGCTACACACCTGAGGATCAATTTGACAAAGCAATTGTTTTGGAAAATTCCCTTTCTTCACCACATTGCCCCCTTTTCCCCCCTTTGAGCACCCTAGCAAACAGATTGTGTTAATCTTCCCAAAAATGTTTTTTGCAGAGACATGCCTTCATTAACATAGAACAGGACTGCACAAAAAAGTGTTGAGAGGGGTGGGGCCAGGGAGCTCAGAAAAGTTTCTTGTGACAGAACCCCCCAAAATGGGCCAGTTAGGACCCTCGGGATGGCATGAACTGATTGTGATGGTGACTAATGAGTAGGGCTGGCAAATTTATTTGCATCTACCCCGTGATTGACGTATGTCCAGTGCAAAAAAGTCTGAGTGCATGAAGTTTAATGCAAGCAAACAATTGAGATGGCCAACCAATCAAGTAAATGTGAAATGGAGCAATTAGAGAGTTGTAATCACAAGTACAGGAGATGAGAACAAGTAAGGGAGATGGCAAGTAAAGAGATAAGCAGAGTTCTGTGTGGCAAGCAAGGGTGTCTTCAGTGCGGAGTGATTGTGTGAGAGGGAGCAGCCATAGGACAAGCTCTGAGGTCGACAGGGAATTGCACCAGTTGCTGACATTCCCCATTAAGTTGATGGTCAAAAAGCCTGCCCAATGTACCAAACTTGATCAATGGTGCATCTGCTTTGGACGCATTTGTTTTGGCTGCAGAAAGACGCTGTACACGATGTCAGTCAATTGCTGCTTGTGATGCTACCCACAAACACTGCATGCCTATCAGCACTCAGCAATCACTCCTTGCGGGGCGAAACAAGGATCCAGGGCACACCACATACGAGGTCAAAAACTCTAAACAGCTCATGAAAAAGGACAGACTCCCACCTGCCATTCTCTATGTCCGCCACAAGTGCTGCGTGCTCAGCGGCCGCTGGTGTTTTGGTGGGGTTGGTGGCCTGGGAGCCATAGTCAAGCCTGCAGGTACGAACAACCACGCAGGTCAGAAATTTCAGGTACGAACAACCACACTTGTCAGTGATTTCTGGTAGAAAACAGTAATATATATGTGTGCATAAGTGTATATATTACAGCTTGGTGGGTTTAGTGACCTAGGAGCTACAGATGTACCTGTTGACAGGAATAACCACACAGACTAGTTATTAAGGTCAATTAGGGGGGTCAGTGGCCAGGGAGCCATAGCTGAGCATGCCAGCAGGAATGAATGTACAGATCAGTCTTGGCTGCCCAGTGAGATCAATCGGAATGAGCTCAAAGAACAGATAGAGCTTGTGTGCCTAGGACGCAGCATGTGTGTCCATACTCTGTGCAGCAAATGCGTCGAGGAATTGTTGGTGCATATATGTAAGGTGCTCCTGATTTCCTTGTTGGGTCAGGCATTTCTAGGGCGGCATGAACCATTACCTTCGCACTCAATTTTTCGTGCTGCATATAAACAGACACAAAAGTAGTGATAAAGTAAAAGATTAGGTCTGGGCAATAAGGCCAAATACAATCAAGATGCGCAAAGAAAATTGCCAGCCAGGGCAGCTAGAATGCAGTGGTTTGTTGAGGAGTCTTTCTGACGTGCAGGCAAAACTACAGTATATAAAGAAGTACATAAATAGCAGGTATATAAGCAGACTACAAATATTCATGTAGAAGGAAGATGACTATTGTAGGTACATATATCCTGCGACCTTAGTGTACTGCAAGGAGCTAAGAGGCATGCAAAGACTGTGTCGAAGACAATTGCAAGAAGGCATGGAAAACAAGGAAAGCAAACAAGATGGAAGCTCAAGGAGGTGGCTTGGAAGAAAACCACAAGGACATCACTAAGAAAGCAAGCATTGGCGTAAGGAACACGAGGTCTTCAAAGCATTTTGCTTACATGCACCCCCCCACACACCATGCACTTGTGTGCACTTTCAGTTAGCCATCCGGAATGCAAAGTGCAGCACATCGGTAAGGCTCAAAGCGACCACACCCATCAAACCTGACCCCACGAGCCGTACAAAATGGCACGCACCGGTAGTTCAAGTCGCCCATCCAAAAGACGTGGTGGTACTCAGTCAGGATGTCCATGTAGGGCGAGCCCATACGGATGCCTTTTACGATATCACTGTGTTTGCCGACATGCACACAAGGTCGATTAAGCAATGAAACGTTGCTGTACAGGGGCATGCACAGGGTCAACCAACCAATGCCACATACCTATTGAGGGGCATGCACATGGTCAGTCACAAGTACCGAACCTGCTGCTCTTAAAAGGATGCAACGGGGCAAGAATGTGGTGCATAGGGTGCGACAGAGGAAGAATCGTATCATGAGTAGGGTTGGGTAAAGGAGGTTGAGAGAGGCTTCAAGGAGGGGACAAGAGGCCCCAAAGAGGCTCTTCTGAAACTCTCTGCCAAATGCTTAACGTTCTGTACCCCACCCTAATCATGAGTAGCGTCAAGAATGTGACAAAAGGATGCGACAGTGCCAGAGCACGTGCTTGGGACGGAACTTGCAAGGTCCCTGCTGGAGTGCAGTGCAAAGGTACATGCATGGGGCAGAAATGGACAAGAGAGGTGCAGAGGGTTGAACTGGGCAAACTAAAAATAAGCGAGCAAGAGCACAGCCTAAGCCTAGGGCTGTGGCATGCTCATGCAGCTGTGCTCGATTCAGGCAGCATTCAAACTTGAGAACGTCACAACCTGATTGAGGTACCTGCGCAGAGTGGATTTGGAGTGCTTGTGATGCATGACCTGCATATCAACGCTAAGAACGGCCATGGTGTCATAACATATGGGCAAATGGCGGCTGCTTGTGCAGAAATGGATGGAACTGCTGGGCACATGATTGCGCTGCATCACGTGATGGACACACAAACCAATGCGCTTTGTTCTAGTGTGTGATGATTTGAGATAAAAAGTCCCATTGATCTTCGCCTAGGCATGACACACAAACCAATGCGCTTTGTTCTAGTGTGTGATGATTTGAGATGAAAAGCTTCCATTGGCATCTCTTTGGTGCTCACTTGCGCAGGGGCCATGCTGATCTTCTCTTATCGTTCCAGTTTTAACGTCCCGAAGGCGCTCACTTTGCAGTCCTTTGTGAAGTGATGCAATGGACAAAAAATTCCATTGACAAATATAACCGATTCATGGGTAAAAGAAAGTTTCCTTTGACACCTTTCTGGCGCTCAATTTTTGCAGTCTTTCATTTCACGATACTGATGCATATGGACACATGGCATCGGTGATCTTTCTCCGCTAATTTTTTCCCTTTGCATTTCTATGAAAGCTTGGCGCACGCAGATATGGTCTGTGTGCACTTTAAGGCCTGCACCCAGCTGCCATGTGGAGTTCTGGAAAATTTGGTTGTCTATTTTGGGACGCAGTCAGGCGATGTGTCACCCTACCATGTCTTCTTTCTGAATAATTTCTGTGAGCGGAACACACATCTCAAATCTCATCCTGGCGCCAGTTGGTGACATCGTTCAAGCACACATATTTGATCCTTGCGCATGCACATGCTAACACTCAGGTGCATTGCAGACCCAACCATACAGCACATTGTTGGAGCATGTTCCTTGCACAAACTTTTGGTGCGGTGCATGTGGGTGCATGGTGGCTTTTAACATCCATCTGCGTGACCTTTGCACAAGCGTGCCGACACTCAAAGATGTTGTACACACACACACACACACACCTGTATTGTGCATTGCGGGAGCGCGTCTTGTCCTGGTGAGCCGCAAGGTGGCAATTCACAAAGCAAAGCTCTGTGTCCCAGACCTACGTTGCACACGAAACAAGTGATTGTCTGCTTTCCAAGCGACTCCTTTGCAAGTGACTCCTGACGCACCGGCTGGTGGCAGTTGACACAACAATGCTCTGCGTCTCAGGCCTGCAGTGCACACTTAATAAGCTTGCAAGCAAGATGGGATCACCAACGAATGAGACCACACTCTGAAACCTGATGCCTGCTCCTCAGATGTGCACCGCAAAGGAGACGGCTGCACCAGAAGGGAATGTCAACATGGCTCTGCATTAACCATAACAGAGTGATGCATGATGCATGGCAGAGACAAAGGCAATTTGAGCGAGCTGCTCCTTCACTGCAGCACAAGTGCTCATGCCCAGACTGATGAGCATACACGTGGCAGCACAACTCCTCATCCCATATGCATACTTGCAATGCCAATCATCTAATAGACACACATGCATGCGCACAAGCAGGTGCAGCCCTCCCACACATTCTGACACCTCCTTCTACTCCCGTGCATACTTGCACTAATACCCACTCACCAACCATGCATCCTTGGATTGATACCACCTGTCCCTCACCTGACCTTGCAGACAAACCCAACTTTCCCTTGTACCCACACACCTGCACTGCAATGGCCACACCGCCCTTGTTGGTAGCCACACCACCAACCCCAGTCGCCTGCGATGTGAGGAACAGGGAGAGCAGATGAGAGCAAGCAGGACCAAAAGATCTTGTTGCCTGGGATAAAAGAGAGAGAGAGAGAGAGAGAGAGAGAGAGAGAGAGAGAGAGAGAGAGAGAGAGAGAGAGGCGTGTGTGTGTGTGTGTCTGGGGCAGGAGAAGGGGCTCAGGTACGAGGGAGCTAGCTAATGCCAAAAGCAAGGGAAGCAGGGGCAGGGGACATGGGCGGGCAAGGGCAAGCAAGCCAATGCAGGTGTTTGAAACACCACAGATGAAGCAATGGAGGGAGGGGACGAGTATGAACAGAGAGCAGCGCGAGAAGCGTCAAAACACAAGAGATTGAAATTACTGACTCTTTTTGGCGGACCCCACAAACCCTGAATGTTTGCAAGAACATGAATGGGATATTACGAGACCTTGCTATGAATCAGTGTCATAAATGCATTGGTGCTGCTACGTTATGGGAGGACAGATGCAGACAAAACAGGGGAATGAACATGCTCGCAAGCAAAGCCAAAAATTTCGGCAAATGAGCCTACGTTCAGTCCTTCATAAGGTGTGTAGCCTTGTTCTCGTCCTCCTTTTCTCCTCCTCCATACGCATTTTCTTGGAACTCATGCAAAGGTTCATGCCCCATGGCTGATTTGATCATGAAGTTTGTGTTCCATAATCATGCGCAAGACAAGAAATGTGTTTAAAAAAGCAGATTTTGGCACAGTTTGCAGCATCCAATAACAGCATCCAACTGCAGCATCCGCTCCAGCTTGATAACCTAGATCACCATCGATCTTAATTTACTCGGGAATCACCTGGTAGGCCTTCTCAATGTTTGAGATAGCCGCGTACATGTCGTTGCGCGCAAACAACAGTAGCCTGATCTGGCCCATGTGCACACTTCGGGCCTGCAAGTTTGTTGAGGGGTGGTCATGAAAAAAGAAACAAACATTAACTCCTCAATCAATTTAGCATTTACAACTGTTCATGAGCCTTGAACTTCCTGTGTGAGCATCTTCAACATCACCATCACCATCATCATCAGACCGATCCAAGCGCCGCACAAGCATAGTGAGCTAAGCCAAGCAGCAGCAGCAGCAGCAGCCAGCAGCAGTCTGATCTAAGCCACACACAAGCATAGTGAGCTAGGCAAAGCAGCTGCATCCTGAGTTAAGCCAAACACAAGCAGCCTAAGCGAAGCCTAGCAGCAGCAGCAGCAGCAGCAGCAGCCTGATCTGAGCCACAAACAAGCAGCCTGAGCTAAACTGAGCAGCAGCAGCAGCCTGATCTGAGACACGTACAAGCTTTGGGTCAGCAATTCTGTTGAAACATGACGACTCAATTTCATTGAAAGCAATTTATCTGCTGCTCCTTACATGTGTGAAGCATGTCAGCTGTGACAAAGCCTCAAAGCATGCATGCATGCCTATTTGTGCAAACAGCAGCAGCAGCTAACTCAGTTTCATTGAAAGCCATCTTTCAGCTTCTCTTAACATGTCTGATGCATGTCAGCTGTGACACAGCCTCGATGCATGTATGCCTTTTGTGCAAACAGCAGCTGCGGCTGCGGCGGCGGTGACGGCAGCATGGGCAGCAGCCTCCAACTTGTTGCAAGCGACTATTTGCACTGTGGGCCACACGCACACAGGTTAGGGCAATTTAAAAACCAAACAATTGAGCACCAATAGGTGATGCATGCTGTGGTCCACATGCACTCTTTTGGTGATCAGTGTTCAGCCAATTTTGAGTCGACTTGGTGATGCATGCTATGGGTCACATGCGCACCATGGGCCACATGCACTCTTTTGGTGATCAGTGTTCAGCCAATGTTTGAGTCGACTTGGTGATGCATGCTATGGGTCACATGCGCGCTGTGGGCCACATTCACACAGGTTAGGGCAATTCAAAAAACAAACAAGACAGTACCAATAGGTGATGCATGCTGGTTGGGCCACATGCGCTCTCAGTGGTAAATGTTTAGCGGCATTAGGGGTCGTTCAACTTGGTGATGCATGCTATGGGTCACGTGCGCGTTGTGGCTACATGCATGCTGGTTGGGCCACATGCGCTCTCAGTGGTAAATGTTTAGCGGCATTGGGGGTCGTTCGTCTTGGTGATGCATGCTATGGGTCACATGCGCGTTGTGGTTACATGCACGCTGATTGGGCCAATCCAAAAAC
Organism: Dunaliella primolecta; assembly: GCA_914767535.2. Lineage (NCBI taxonomy): Eukaryota > Viridiplantae > Chlorophyta > Chlorophyceae > Chlamydomonadales > Dunaliellaceae > Dunaliella > Dunaliella primolecta. The sequence goes on from OU611766.1 coordinate 5,404,952, forward strand.
CAAACAACACTGTTGCAACCCGCAAGGATTTGAGCTGTTCAGGCACACAACTGAAAGTAAAGCCTCTCGACTGGGCTTGGGGTGTCTGCGGCTCCAACCAGCAGAAAGGGCAGTGGAAGTGGCGGAGAGGACAAGAATGTCCGCATGCCCAGGTAGGAGGCCAAACAGAGAGAGAAAAAAAATTACGTTGGCAGAGGTAACTCTCCCTACAACAATCGAGGAAAGGGACACGCTGTGGCCACAGCCTAACATTTCCTCACAAACTGTGCCTTTTGCCAACTCTTGCCTTGATTTGGTCGGCTGAGGGGCGCCTATTTGAGACCCTGGCACAAATTGCTCACGGATGCTCATTGAGACCCAAGCTGCATCATCAGCGAGCCTCTCCATCATGCATCATGCATCCATGACAGGTCTGCGCAGTCTCCTGTTCTTATCATGCATCTTGCAAGCGTCCACCCCTTCACCGCAACATGTGTAAAAGGAGAGGGAAGCCTCCCATGCACAGATGCACAGGGTGAAAGGTGTGGAAAGCCACTTGCGCGTTGGACCTCCATGTTCTGGCTTCCTGATCGCCCTTCATGACCTCCTGATAAATGTCCATCATGGCATATGGTCCTCTGATGCCTTTGGGAGGCCGTATCACACAGGGATTCGCTCTCGCACATTCAACCTCCATGTTCTGGCTTCCTGATCGCCCTTCATGACCTCCTGATAAATGTCCATCATGGCATATGGTCCTCTGATGCCTTTGGGAGGCCGTATCACACAGGGATTTGCTCTCGCACATTCAACCTCCATGTTCTGGCTTCCTGATCGCCCTTCATGACCTCCTGATAAATGTCCATCATGACATATGGTCCTCTGATGCCTTTGGGAGGCCGTATCACACAGGGATTCGCTCTCGCACATTCAACCTCCATGTTCTGGCTTCCTGATCGCCCTTCATGACCTCCTGATAAATGTCCATCATGACATATGGTCCTCTGATGCCTTTGGGAGGCCGTATCACACAGGGATTCGCTCTCGCACATTCAACCTCCATGTTCTGGCTTCCTGATCGCCCTTCATGACCTCCTGATAAATGTCCATCATGGCATATGGTCCTCTGATGCCTTTGGGAGGCCGTATCACACAGGGATTTGCTCTCGCACATTCAACCTCCATGTTCTGGCTTCCTGATCGCCCTTCATGACCTCCTGATAAATGTCCATCATGGCATATGGTCCTCTGATGCCTTTGGGAGGCCGTATCACACAGGGATTTGCTCTTGCACATTCAACCTCCATGTTCTGGCTTCCTGATCGCCCTTCATGACCTCCTGATAAATGTCCATCATGGCATATGGTCCTCTGATGCCTTTGGGAGGCCGTACCCCACAGGGATTTGCTCTCGACCATTCAACCTCCATGTTCTGGCTTCCTGATCGCCCTTCATGACCTCCTGATAAATGTCCATCATGGCATATGGTCCTCTGATGCCTTTGGGAGGCCGTACCCCACAGGAATTTGCTCTCGTGCATTCAACCTTCCCATTCTGGGATCCTGGCGGACAAAGACAACATCCATGAGCACGCAGGCTGTGGTCGTAGCGACTGTGGTTGTAGCAGACGTGACCCTTGAGCGGATGTGGTTGTAGCAAATGCAGTCCGTGACCTCTGAGAGCGTGGAATGTAATCCTCCATTGCCTTTTCAAAACCTTGCCGACCCACACAAGAATGCAGGACTAACCAACTTCAAGTAAAAAGCAGATCACACACGCACCATCCAGTAGTCATCCCCCATGGCCCGTTTGACGTGGTCTTCCCATGCCTTTTGGAAAACCTTGCCACCGCCCACGTCAACTTCCTGGGGGCGCAATTGCACATGTAGTTATGACTTTGCATGTGTGTGCACACAACATGCATGCACTTAATATGCACTCATCATGCTTGCATGAGGGGGCACACGGGCATGCACTCACTACTTAACATGTGTGTGCTCCTGCGTGCGCACACACACACACACAACTCCAGCTGTACAAGTGTCTTCACAATCTGCCTTTTTCGTCCTCACACATGAAGACTACCCATACACCTTCCAGCTCATTTTCTGCTGACACACATCTTTTCCTTGCATACAACGAACATACCTTCAAGCTCATCTTCTGCTGCTTGCCTTGCAGCGGTCTCCCACTCCTGTGGCGCTTCAACCTTGCAGTTGGCGTTGTTGGTTCCACATCCTGCTGCAGGTGCTGCTGCTGTGAAGGTGATGGTTGCAGTTCTGCATGAGGCGGCAAGGAGCGGCCTCCCGAGCTTGCGTGTTCTAGGGCATCCAGCTGCAGAGATGTGGCTCTCAGACTACCATCTGCGAGTAGAGCAAAGGGAATGGGTGCAGTCCCGTGTGAGCGGCAGAATAAGGCCTCCAAAGTTTACCAGGGCATCCAGCTTCAGGGATGTAGCGGCCAGACTACGACCTGCTAGCAGAGCAAACAGATGGCTGCAGCCCCATGTGGGTGGCAGAATAAGGCCTCCAGAATCTAAATTTACCAGGGCATCCAGCCGCAGGGGTGTGGCGCCAAACTACCACACGCTTGCAGAGCAAGGCGTGTGTGTGTGTGTGCGTGCAGTCCTGTTTTGATTGGCTCAATGAGGCTTCCAGAGTTCGTCACCTAGCTGCAGGGGTGTGGCGCAGTGGCTGCCATATGCAAGCACAGCAGGAGCATCAAACACATTGGAATGGAGGAACATGGGGAAATGGAAACAAGGGCATTCAGCTGGAGGGAAGTGACGCAATGGCTGCCATTTGCAAGCAGAGCAGGTGCGTTGAACACAATAATATGGATGTGTGTGGGAAAATGGAAATGACAGCACACAGCTGCAAGGACACCTTGCTGAAGCTGGTATGTTGATACAGCTAAAAGAGTGTGTATGACGTACCAGCATGGGCGACCGTGTGAGGCACTTTTGCAACCAGTAATTGCACCCAAGGTAAAAGAATGTGCGCGATGTTTCCACTAAAATGTCCACAACATGTTCCTAGGAGACACAGGAATGCCACTAGCAAGCTACCCACTGGCAATTTACCTCCTCTATTGCTTGGGAGGACCATGCTGATGTGGCTGCTCATCCTGCTCTCCACCTGCATGGAAAGAACAAGGCAAACATGCAATATTCATGATGTGGCTGCTCGTTTTGCTCTCCAATGCATGCAAAGATCATCACACGGCTGCTCGAAGGTCGTGGCAAATGTGTCAAGCAGGTCAGGAAATGGCCACTCATCTCCTCCTGCATGCAAGGACACACAGCTCCTTCTACACTCCACTGGCAACTCATTCTATCACTCTTTGTACGCTCCACCTGCATGCCATAAGCTTTGTACAACCCATTCTACTCTCGTCCGGCATGCCAAGAGCATACATATCAGCAGACGAAAGTTGTGCCAGCTTCAAATGTGCAATGCATAGTATGCCAACAAAACACTCAAGAATACTTAGCATGATTGCAAACATGTTAATCCAGCCAACAGTATGCTGTTGTAATAGTTAGTATGTCTAATGATTTATAAATTGATCATTGATTAATGAATAATTGTAATTTAGCATGTTATAATTAGGGTGCGAGGTATATCCACAACTCAAAAGGATTCACATCATTTGTATGTGGGGTAGGGTTTTTGACCCCCAGAGATCCACTGGTGATGTTGCTGAATTGAAATATTGAGCCAAAAGGTGTGAAATGAGACACCGGACCGTCCTTACTTCCGCTGCCATCCTTGCGTGCTGTCCTTGCCCCAAAATCCACTGCGCCTAGCCTCTGCAAGCTACCAATCTAAACCAGGGCATGTTTGGAGTCTTGCTGTCAACTAGCCAGGTGAAAACTGCACAAAGAGGCTGTTCAAAAAGCCGGAAAAGAGCATTCTATCCCAAGGCATCCATCTGCAATTCCACTGCATCTGAGCGCTCCTCCTGGTTGCCCAAGTTGGCTTTCGCATAAACCATCTTCTCAGCTTCCTAATTAGGAGCTCAGCTGTGATGATAAACTTGGTGAAATCCTTGTGAAAGTCGCTGTTGCTTGGACGGAGGCATACAGGCGTTTGTCAGTGGCTGCTGTGTTGCCTTACGCTTGCTGCCATGGCGTGATCCTTCCCCTGTCAGGTCCAGCTCCGCCAATTCTGGCTTGAAGGGCTGTTTGCATGAGGTGTTGTGCTGTTTGATGGGAGGGGTTAGCAGGGCTGATGCTGTCCTTGCACCTCAGAGCACATGGCCTCCCTGGTAGCTCCTCAACAACGGCGTTATCAAAGTCTGCTTGTGCTCTTTGAGCTGTGCAGGCTGGATGAGCCTTGCAAGCAAGTCTTCTGGCTTGTACCATGTGTCTAAATGCAACTGCTTACCCTCCTCCACCTCAATTGCTGCTGATGTGGGGTCATTTGACATTACATCCTGACTCTCTGTTTTCCCACTTGCGCGAAATTTGCAATGAGCTCAGAAACTCAGCGCTCTGAGTTAGTATACAGTATATACTAGTCTCGCACCCTAGTTATAATGCATTACACAGATGGAAGATTTGTGCATGCAGGCTTGCAAGGAGTATGCTTCCATCACAGAAACAGCACCCCCCCCTACACACACACGGCTTGCAAGGAGTGTGCCTCCATCACAGAAACAGCACCCCCCCCACCCACCCACTCAAGGCTTGCAAAGAAATTACTTCCATCACAAAAATAGCCCCCCCCCCCCCCCCCCACACACACACACAGCTTAATTTTCATACCATCCTGCACAATTCTTTGGGATGCAGGATGATTGTGCGCAACACTAAAAACAAGGTTTTCCACAAGGGTGCGGGAAGGTGCAGGTTAGCGCAAAACAGTGGATTTATAGAGATTCATGGGCAAAAGGAGCAACAACTGACAAGGCCTGAGCAGTTTGGCCAGACCTTTCTTCAATATTCAATTGCATGCATGCATTGCCTGGGACCATGAATGCTCGAGGACAGCTTCGACGCTCATGGGCAAGAATGGGACGTGTGCAAACTGATCAATGAAAATGATGGGGGATTTGTGCAGGTTCCAGAAAATCTATTCATGCCAGGGGAACAGGAAGACCATCACACAGCGCAAAGAAAGAAATGCACCAGGGGCTTATTTTGTATAGAGCGGTTGATGTGCACCACTCTTGTCCGCGCGCACCTTCCAACCTCAGCGCCCCTCGAAAGTTAAGCAGTACCTTAATTTGCGTGTACCTTGATTTGCGTGCATCACGTGCACCACGTAGAGCATGCACCACGTTGCATGCTGCCACAAAGTGAGATCTTTTCAGAAATGAAGATGAGTGTTGCCTACCAACCTGCCTGGGATAGCAGCAAACCTAATACATGGGAGATCATTTGAACAAGCAGCACACCTTCGGAGGACACACACACCCCACACGTGGTGCAAGAGGCCTTCGTTGCAGGTTGCTGGACTTGCGGAACCGCACACGGGAGAACATTTCAACAAGCAGCACACCATTGATCACACAAGCACCACACCTGAGAGGCGTGGCGTGATAAGCCTGTTGTGCTGTTTGCCCAGCCGCCCTCAGATGCAGGCTGTACAAGAATGGGGCAGCTTGGCTGCCTGAGCTTGGTGTGGGATGCAAAGGAGAGGGATAGACCTGCAGCACAGACAACTTGTGTATGTATGTGTCATGGGGATGCTATGTGCCCATGCAAACTGAGATGCAGGCTTTGTGAGACTGGGGATGCTTGGCTATGCTATGTGCCCATGCAAACTGAGATGCAGGCTTTGTGAGACTGGGGCTGCTTGGCATCCTGAGCTGAACGCGGGACGCAAGGAGAGAGATGGACCAGCAGCACAACCAACATGCGTGCAATGATTTCAGGCATGAGGGGTGCATCATCGACGAGCAAAAAGCTATAACCCGTATGTCAGATTTGAACGATGTCCTGCAGCAACTGAGCAACTCCCTTACCCAATTTTCTGGCATGCAGCGTGCATAAGCTGCCAGGGGCATGTCATGTTCAGGGTTGCCCAAAACAAAAGCTGCTTACATCACAAAAGCTGTTTATGTCACCAAGGTTGTGTGTGTCACCAAGGCTGTTCATGGGTATTGATCTGCCACTAAGTGATGGGTAACAGGAGTGTGCAACCTGAGAAGCCAGCCTTGCAAGGCCTGGCCGTCTCTCAGATAGGTTATCTTACACATCACACATCACACTTGTTTGCTCACCTTGATCCTCCTGGCTCTGACGTTCTTGCAGACCATCATCAAAATCATCGTCATCATCATCCTTAAACGAGCCCCTCAGCTTGTAAGCACATTCTTGGACTCCTGCTCCGACGAAGCGCAGGGTCATGTGGCGTACACATCTTACATGTATCGTCATGCGGCACATGCATTGCGATGTCAATGGCACACACAACGTACATGTTTTGTCAAGCCTTGTCATGTCATGTCATGTCATTGCACTGTCACATACGTGTGGCACATGCATTGCAATGTCAATGGCACACACAATGTACACGCTTTGTCATGCCATGTCATACACAAGCTAAGGCACAGCGGGGAGCCTAGGATTGACAGCAAACATGTCACACACGCTCAGGTACAGTGGGGAGCCTAGGACTGACAGCGTGCATGCCACCTCAATGCACCACACCGCGACTGACACTAACAAATTAGTTCAAGCAGCAAGGCCTGTATGGCCTGCCCTTGATGCAGCAATACCTATAAAAGAACACTGTTGTCTTTGCATGGGTCTATTTTGGTAACAGACAATAGCCATGTTGATCCATACCAGCACTCAAAGCAAGCCAGCAAACCTGCGCCACTCACCAACGGCAACTAAGTCGTACGCCTGCTTGTCCACGCCTTTCAACCATGGGGACAAATCATCAGGAGGGGCCTGTGTGTGGCGGGTGGGAGGGGGGTAGTCGCATCCCTTAGTCAACACTGAATGGATTAGTGATCTAATCATCAGAAGGGGCCTGTGATGATCACAAATCATCAGGAGGGGCCTGTGTGTGGCGGGTGGGAGGGGGGTAGTCGCATCCCTTAGTCAACACTGAATGGATTAGTGATCTAATCATCAGGAGGGGCCTGTGATGATCACAAATCATCAGGAGGGGCCTGTGTGTGGCGGGTGGGAGGGGGATAGTCGCATCCCTTAGTCAACACTGGATGGACTAGTGATCTGCAGACAGCACACCGAATCATCTGGCGGCGCTTCATGGGATGAGACTGTGAAGAAGCCGGTATCCAGGCGCAATCCTCCAGCTGAGAACTGAGAGACCCTCAATTCTATGACAAATAGAAACGTGATGAGCTGGTCGTTCTTCCCTTCCTTTCTGACATTCCCAATCAGTGCCCCATCTCCAACACCCAAACCCTGCCATGCGCCAAAATCCAAGAAAAAAAGAAATGAAAAGGAGAACAGGTGTCTCCAGCGCAAAGCTTGGCACGTATGGCAGGATTTTTTGAGTTTGAGTCCGAAGATAAGTAACACAAGTTCTGCGCTCATTATCAGCAGGGAGAGGGGAGATAGCTAGATAGATAGCTAGAGAGAGAGAGAGAGAGAGAGAGAGAGAGAGAGAGAGAGAGAGAGAGAGAGAGAGAGAGAGAAAGAGAGGGAGCAGAGGACATGAGAACCCTAGCGCTGGCTGACCAATAGGAACGAGGCTATGAAAACCCTAGTGCTGGCAATCCAATGTGCGTGAGCCAATCTGGTTCAAACTGGAGATCTCAGAAACGCGCACACGCGCGGATTGCTGGCACACAGCTTCCAAAGATCCCTGGTTGGCAGTGGCAAACAGAGCTTACCAATGCACAACAGGAGCACGCTAAGAACACGGCACGTGCTCAAGTTCCTTTGCTGGCCTGCACCCAATCTGCGATATTCCTTCTGCTGCGCAGTGCGCACTCACTGCGCTCCTGCTAATTACTATACTACTAAATTAACAATGCATGAGAGGCATGTGCGTACATAATGCTGAATGGCCCATGCAACACAACTTATCGCACTCACCGCATTCCCCACATTCCAAGTGCAACACATCACATTCAGAGGCCTGTGTACGCGCTCTTGCAGGTAGAAGCACTGCATCTGGATCTGCAAGAAAGCAAAACACGCTCCAATGAGTGGGTGTGGAAAAGATGGGTCGTGTAGAATGATCATCCACAACTGTAGGATAGGAAAAAAATTGTGGAGAGCACATTAGTAGCATCACCTCATGACCTTCCAATTTGGTACAAAAACAATTTTGGTACTGTCCATTAGAGCAAAGCTTATGGATGCATCCTCTGGGTATGAGCTGGTCCCCAGCACAGATTAAGTGTCAGATCAAGTGTCTGCTGGTTCTCAGATGACTGCTTTCTATGATGAAAGTCTCTCTTAGAGCCAGTCCAAGACATCAGATCACAATTTGCAAAAGACAGCATCATTTGCAAAAGTGCAGGAAGCTGGTGGGCTCCAGCAAGAAGCATGTGTCAAGCGTCATTTGCTGCTTCACATTTGGCTGCTTTTCATGATTGCAGCAAAGGGTACGGAATGGCGGTGCTCTGCAGCAAGCAGCATGCAGGGAGGCATTCAAAGGAGAGTCGTGATAGCAGAAGGATCAAGACCCCTTCTCAAGAGCCTAAGAAGAGGATCAAGAAAACGACTTCAGCAAACAGCATGCAGGCCGTTACGAAGAAAGCCGTCATGGAAGGATCAAATATCTTGTTTAAAAGCCTAAGAAGACAATCAAGACAAGGGCTTCAGCAAGCAGCATGCAGGGTGGCGGTGTAAGGAGAGTTGTGACAGCAGAGGGGTCAAGAATCCCTCTTAACAGACTAAGAAAAGGATGAAAAAGAAGGGCTTCAACATGCAGCATGCAGGGAGGCCATTGCAAAGAAAGTTGTCATAGAAGAAACATAAATAATCGCTCTCGATGGCCTCAAAAGAGGACAAAGAAGAAGGGCTGCAGGAAGTAGTACAAAGGGGGCGCAGTGAAAAAACTCATTACGAAAGGATACCAGGATAGACACACATTCATGGGCAGTGTAAAGGAAGTTGTGATGAGTGGACTTGTTTTCATCCAACATACATGCACACGTTGGGTGGACATGCTTCCATCTGGCCTTGTATGCGCATGGTGGGTGGGCACGTTCACAAATGATATGCACGCATCTGGTGGGTGGACACGTTCTCTAATAATATGCACGCATATGTTGGGTGGACATGTTTTCATCAAAATGCATGCATATGGTGGGTAGACATGCTTTCATCAAAATGCATGCACATGACCCTGCAGACAGAATGGCCCACTTGCAGGCAGCTGCCTTGCGGGCTCATACACACACGCTTACGGACTTGCATGCTATGACAAGCCTCTCATTCATTCTAACATTAAAACTGTGTATCAGAGGGCTGACAGGTGTAATTTGAGGTGTCTTCCACAAGGAGCTATAGACTTCCTTAACACTCAATTTCCCTGGTCTGCTAAGCACGATGGGCCTAAACTCCTGGCGAAAAGTTATTCTAGTGACAGCTCACTTTGCATTCATCGTTTCGACACAAGCAAATCAAAAACCCTGGAGATGCAGCCTCTGAAAGCTTCACATTCCTTTTTGCACTATGGCAGTGAACAAATGATGCATAATTCTGTTCATGTGAATGTGTTTATGATGCACACAGGGGAATCTTTGCTGGCAAGGCCATCAGTGCAGGGATTGCATAATGTTAATCATATGAATGTGTTTATGATGCACACAGGGGAATCTTTGCTGGCAAGGCCATCAGTGCAGGGATTGCATAATGTTATTCATATAGATGTGTTTATGACGCACACAGGGGAATCATTGCTAGCAAGGCCATCAGTGCAGGGATTGCCATGCATGCGGGCTGGCTTGCACAGAGGAGGAAAACACTTGATCAGTCAGGATACCAGGCTGTAGGCCTCTTGTAACCCCTTTGCTTTCGCCCCAAATAAAAGCAGAAGACGTGCACAAACATGACAACAACGACAACATGACAACATGCAAGCGCATGCCCTTCCACCGTTGCCATATCCCCTCCACACATGCAACCACCTTCCCATGGCTGGCGCTGCCGCTCCGTCGTTGCAGTGTGTGCCAAGCGGGCTGTGAGAATTGCGCGGAGTGGTCGGCGAGAAACTTGATGGGCACCCTCAGCTGCAGATGCAGTTGATAGTGACAAGCAACAGTAAAATGAGGGGGAAGGCGTGCCGTGCGAGCGAGGAGAAGTGTGGATGGCAGGGAGGTTGGTGAGCACTGCAGTCTGCATGTGAAGCTCATGATGGACAACACAGCTACAAAGAGGACGTAGGAGGGGGGAGGTTTGAGTGCCATGCAAGCTGCAAGAAGGGTAGGTCGTCCCCACGGCTGGACCCCCGCCTGCCTGCCTAATGAGTACCAACAACTTTGTGACCGCATGCTTTGCCCATCCCTGCAGCATCACAGGACCTGAACAGTACTGTGGATGGCTGACTATGAGCTCTGCAAGTGGGTGCCAAGATGGTGCTGTGAGGTGGAGTGTGTGACAAGCATGACTGGAAAAAAGAGGAAGGCGGTAAAGGGCTGCACCAAAACAGGTACAATTCCTCAGCTGCTCTACCAAACCGTGACCTGTCATTTTTGAAAAAATTCAAAACCTAAAGAATTGTCATTGAGGAAAAAAACTAGAAACTGTGATCTGTCATTTTAAAACACCTCTGCTGTGTACCCTAACCTCTTGTGCAAAGTTGGCTGGCAGGCCGGCAAGGGTGAGCTAGAGCAATACAAAAGCGCAAATGAGCAAAAAAGGATGGAAAAACCCTACAAATTAGTGTGTCAATTTCCAGCCTGACCACCGATCAACCTCATTCAAGCCTTTTTGGACGCATTATTGCCCCCCCAAGCTTTGTCGCAAAGCAGGCCGGAAGGTAATCCAGCACACAGTGCACAAGACAAGCCAACCTGCTCACTAAGCTCATGCCTCTTCCAAAACCTCTCCCACAACCTCTCCCACTTGTGCAAAGCACACAGTGCACGAGATAAGTGTGCCAAGGTCTGTCAAGCTCATACCTCTCCCACAAGGGCAGGCCGCCAGCAGCTCAGATGGTCCAGCACCTTGACTCGCAGCACCGCAAACGCAGGGGAGCGGACCTCAAACACAAAGAACTCGTCCCAGTAAGGCTGGGTGCTCTGCAAACAATGGGGTGAATCACAGAACGGAACTCAAGGCTGACCCAATGCACCATTACACACGTTTGAGCAAGATTTTTACAGAAATAAACTCAAACGAAAGAAAACAAAAACCTAGCAATTATCCTACACTTAACACTGCCAGCACCTGCACTCAGCAGCGCATCCTACCTTTGCAATTGCCTTGGTCACAAATTTGGCCTTCTCACACTTCACGGTTGCAAATGGGTCTATGATCTGAGAGAATGAGGAGCGTGAGAGGTGGGCAGCCTGGATCAACCGCACACCCAGGCGCACAACCTGGGCCTGGCTCTTGTTGCCGCTCCTGCATGTGTGCATGCAAGCCCGCGTGTGTGTGCGTGTGTGTGTGTGTTGCGTAACCTTACCTTCCTCACCTGCACCTTTTTCAATGTGCATGCCAGCAACCGATACCAAACTGGTCAAAAACGACCTCATTCAAAGAAATCCGCCCCTGCAAAGCTGGCTTGCTTAGCTGAAAAGAGGATGTTGCCAAAATGGAAGTGGCATCTTTGATGACCCGAACCCAGTGACTTGTTGAAAACGATGGTTTGGCAAGGCCTCGTTGCATCAGCACAAAATCAAAGGTCACCGCTTTCAGCTCTCCCTTTCTTCCCCTTTCATTTTCCTCCTATTCACAATCACCACAGCTGCCAGTTGCCTGACGTCCCAGCTGTAGCGGCAGCCGCACGTGTGATGACCGCCATTCTTCTTCTTTCCCTTCCAATTCTTATCTCCCTTCCCGACTCACCAAAACTGCAGGCCCGCCTTGTGTCCCGGCTGTGCCAGCAGGCGCGCATGTGGTGCCTGTCATTTCTTTTCTTTTCTTTTCTTTTTCCTCTCCCGACTCACCAGAGCTGTAAGCCGCCTGATGTCCTAGTTGAGCCAGCAGGCGCGCATGTGGTGCCTGTCATTTCTTTTCTTTTCATTTCTTTTTTCCCTTTCCCGACTCACCATAGCTGTAAGCCGCCTGACGTCCTGGTTGAGCCAGCAGGCGCACGTGCGACCCCCGCCATGCTGCTCCTGCTGCTTTGCGGAGGAGAGGATCCCAATGGGCTTTTCCACATTTGGGACAAGCTCTGCTGCACAAGTATGGGCTTATGCAGGTCAGGCCCACCCCCCACGTTGATCTGCATGACAAAAGGACGGCAAGTTCAAAAGGGTTTTCCTACTTGGGATGAGCTCTACTGCTCTAGTATGGGGTGTGCGCGTCAGGCTCGACCCCAACGCTGACCTGAAGGGACAAGGGGCAAGAAAGTCCACAAAGGATTTTCCATGTTACAAGGGAAGAACTCTCTCTGCCAGACAAGCACGGGTCCTGCAGGTCAGGCACATGCCCCACATTGTCATGCATGGAAAAGGGGCGCCATGTGCACGTACGCTTATGGTGTGTGTGTGTGTGTGTGTGTGTGTGTGTGTGTGTGTGTGTGTGTGTGTGTGCGTGTGCGTATGTGTGTGTGTGCGTGTGCGTACGTGTTTATGTGTGCGTGTGAACAGTCACAACCACCAGAAAATGGATCGGTGATGGGGTCCATGCTGATGGTCGCCATGGTTGCAAAACTGCCTCCAGAAAGCATGAAGTTCAGCACACTGTGGCAGACCAGTTGGAGCAGTGCCAATGTGATTGGGCAGGTTGCTCTCACCTGCATCATGAGCAAGGATGACCGCATGCACCGGTCAGGAGGGTTGCTATCCCATGCAAAGAAATCATGCGCACACACAATGACACAATTCAAACACGCACAAAAGTACATACAGTCAGACACACACACACACACACGCATACAAATACACACACACACACACACACACACACCAGGGAGCCATTCCTGTCCGTGACCACCAGTACATACAGTCAAACACATACACACACGCATATAAATACACACACACCAGGGAGCCATTCCTGTCCGTGACCACCAGGGCGCTGTCTCTGTCGCGCTGGGAGACGGAGCCCTTGCTGAGCATGCCCGTCTGCTCCTCTTTTGCTGCCGCTGCTGCTGCTGTTCTTGCCGCAGCCCCTGCTGCTGCGAGGCTGCGCAGCGGTTGCTGCGCGGCCCTTTTGCGCGCTGGCTGTTCAATGTCCAGGCTCATAACCTTGCCCTTGGCTCCCCTGCGTACCGGCGGCTCAGCGACAGCGCAGACATTGCTCTCATGAGACAGTGCAGCAGCTTGTACGGGCATTGTATGCGTGCCCTGCTCAATCTCGGCGGGAACTGATGAAGAGGGTGCTGCTGCTGCACCTAGCGGTGTTTGTGTATGCTCGTGCGCACCGCCTCCCTCCGCGTCCAACCCGATCTTCACACCAGACACTTTGAGCAGCGCTTCGTTGGAAGCAAATGGGGAGCGCGGCATTGAGGGAGTTGAGCAGCTATGCTGCTGTTGCTGCCCAGGAAGGTGATGCCGCCGCTGGTGTTGCTCCTGCTGCTGCTGCTGTCGCTGCTCAGGAAAGTGGTGCTGCTGCTGCTGCTGCTGCTGCTCAGGAAGGTGCTGGTGATGACGGTGGTTGTGGTGCTGCTGCTGCTCTTCCTGCTGCCCCTGTCTGCTGCCCCCCTGCCAGGACCCCCTGCTGTGCCAGTGAGCACCACTTTTAGAGTTTGACATGGTGGGGGCGTGGTGTCTGCCTGGCTGGGGCACAGACCTGAATGGCTTCGCAGCTGGCCCATCCCCCGCCCCTGCAGGCTCCTCCACCACCAACCCTGAGGGCGCCAAGTTGGGCGCATTGATGCTGCTCACCCCCCACCCGTGCTGTGCCTCGTTTGGGTTCTGTCCAGCGCCACCCATTCCTCGCACCCCCCGCACTTCAGCCCTGCCCTCCCTCCCTTGCATACCGGTGTGGCGATCCCTGGCTGCTGAAGCGGGCGGATCGTCGTCCTGCAGGGATGATTGATGGGCAGCAGGTGCAGCTCTGTGACCACTTTCTGCCCTGTCCTGCTGGTCGCTGGCAGCCCCGCCCCTCACCTCGTACTCATCTGCAGAAAGGGGCCTCACCGCCTGCGTCAGCATTGCATGCGCTGCCTCACCATCCGTGCTGGGCCTGCGCACACAGCACAGCACAATACACGGCTGACACAGGAGCAAAAAGAGAGTGCTTCACCGCCTGGGTCATCCTTGCACTGAGCCTGTGTACACAGCGCAGCACAGCAAAGCACGCAGCTCAAACGGGAGTGATAAAAGAAGAAAACACGCCTGTGTCAGCCGCTTGCTGTGCTGCACTGTGTGCGCGGTCCCAGTGCAGATGACGGAGCCACACATGCATGGCAACATGCCTGTGATAGCCTCGAATGTGCTGCCCATCATCTGCACTGGGCTTGTACACACAGCCACAGCCTTATTGCTTTGGCTCTTCACTATTTAGATCCTCACCCCCTTTACTCATTGACTTGCTACAGCCTTCTTTCCTTCAGTCAGACTTGCCACAGCTGTATTCTTCAGTCATTGATGTGCCACAGCCTCATTCCCTCCTTTCATTGACTCTTCCTCGCCTAAATGGCCTGACACAGGGCGAGCAAGCCTGTAGCTTGCGGCCCACATTCTTGCTAAGCCTTAAGAGGGCCAAGGCCAAGTGCAGGGGGCCTATACTCTTGCAAGGGTCCTCGCCAAGTGCAGCCTGCCTGCAAAATTTCAAGGTTCTGGCCAAGCGTAGGGCTGCAGACACATGCTTACTTGGGCCAAGGCCAGGAACAGGGGGTCTACATTCATGCAGGGGACCTTGCCAGGTGCAAGCTGCTTACAATTTTGCAAGGTTTCTGGCTAGGATCCTGGCCAGGTGCAGCGGGTCTATTTCCTTGCCAGGATCCCGGACAGGTGCAGGGTCTTCGCCAAAAGCAAGCTGGCAGAGTTCAGGCCAAGACATGCCTGTACGTTTGTTAAAAGGCCCTAATTGAGTATGTCAAAAGCGTGCGCACGCACGCACGCACATACACACACACACACAAACACACACACCGCACGCGCACACACACCTCTGCTCCAGTGCAACAGTGGGCAATAGGCCCCAACAAAAGCGCAAGCTACGATGTGGACTCCGAGTAGCACACGCAAGAGCAGGGCTATACTTAGTGCAAGTCACAACTGGTGCTCTGCAGGTCCCCTTCATGTGCCTTCTGTGATGCAGGGAGTGTTCTGCTGCTACTGTGTTTTCCTGCTCCCTACCTGCAGCCTTTGGCACTGTGGTCAGAGGCATTGTGTGCAGAGGAGCGGGAGGGGTGTTGCTGTTGCTGCTGCTGCTGCTGCTGCTGGGACGTGTGGGATACCTCCCCAGACAGGTTGTGGCTATTTTGCTGGTATGTAGCATTTTGTTGCATGTGGGTGTGGTGGTGCTGCTGCTGGCTGACCTGCGCTATCTGTGCTTTGGCCCCTTCTGACTGTGCTTGCAACGTCGCCAGTAATGCCTCCACTTCCTGCAGACGCCGCTGCACTGATGTGCGTGTCTCATCAGACATGCGTCTCCCGCCAGGGACCTGCTGCTCCGCTTGAAGGAAGGGGGGGGGCTGCATGTGCCGCTGCTGTTGCTGCTGCTGTGGCAGCGCTTGTGGGTGCATCGGATGCAGGGGCGGCGGGTACAGGACTGTTGGCTGGACAGGTGCCAGGGCTTGCGGGGTGCTTGCTGAATTCATGGCACCATGGTTGTTGCGCGTGGCTTGCGCTGCAGGACTTGAGACCCATTGTGTGACTCCAGCCTGCTCCGCCTGCTGGGGCTGTTGTGCACGAAGGGGCTCCTGCAAGGCGATCAAATTTCTAAGTCATGTTCTCTCCCACAGCATGGCGTGAGAAATCAAAATGAATCACATGCTACTTGGATTATACGTTTAACCGACCTGAAAGTTTAGAAGTCCTCCCGTGTCCCCATTGCCTGCTGCCTCGCCCTCAAGTAGGCTGTCCACAAGTTGCAATAGCTCTTCTAGCTGCAAGCGCAGCAGTTGAGGTTTTCAGGGTGAAGAGCATAGATTTTCATTTTGAGGCTTTACAAGTGACACAAGAAGGTCACCTGAAATTACAGTGTGCACAATCATCAGCCATGACCTACGTTCCCTCCTTCAGTCTCTATGGCTTGCTGAATGCCCTCAGAGGTAGGCTCCACCATTCAGCCACCTCATCTCCATTTCAGGCAGCTGTGACTATGGGATGCTTCCGATAAATGAGGCAGGATCATCATTTTCTCTATTATGAAAGAGGAGAAAACTTGCAATGACTTGTTTGACCAAAAGAGAGGCTGCAACTGTGTTCCGATAATTTCATTCAAACAAAAAATAATAAAAACCACTATTGAATTGATTGCCCGCGTGGTTGACTGCTGGAAAAAGTCAAAAGAAAGACAGATGGAAACAAGTACACGGTTCATTGAATATGGATTTAAATACATTGAACATTTACGTAGATGACCGTCCACTTTGGTTTGAAAGCAATTGAGCACAACAACGTGGGAAGAGCGGCAGGAGATGCGGTTGCGGGCAAGATTAATGGTATGTTATACTGCAGCAATACTCCCCCGTGCGATGAGGCTGGATGCCAAGCTCATTACAAAACCTCTTCTTGACTGGTGACAAGTTCGTTGCACAACCATTTCAGTTCTGCAAAATCCCTGCCCTCTGCTCCTGGACAGCCTTGCCCAACTGGACAGGCAGGTCAAGATGGACACACTGGGCAGTGGGCCTGCAAACCCCTCCATGTATGTTCCTCCTGCGCAGAAGCCCCACTCCATGCTCAGAGACTAATCCAGAGAGAGCTGTAGGAGCACCAACTGTGAGGATCGCTTCATCAGCCATTGCCTCCATCTGACAGCTTCACAGCATGAGTCATCTTCTGGCGCGCCGTAGAAAGAATTCTGCAAATCTCGATGTGTACACTGGGCCAGCGCGCTCTATCAGGCCCAGGCCCATTCCCTTTGAGGAGCGCCTGCCAGTGGTTTTCCTCTCCCAGAAGCCGCAGCACCCTGAGGAAGAACAGTCAGAGGAGGAACAAGAGGTGAGCAACAACACACTGCCAGACCCTTATGTCAAGGCACAGCTGTCAAGGTATCAGCATGAGGCATGCATGCATGTGTGAGTGACAAAAGGCCAAATTTGAAATTTTCAGGAGGATACTTCTTGTTCTATCCCTCTCTTTCTCTCACACATGCACACACAGACGCACACACATACGAACATGATTTCACAGGCGCGTTTCCATGCAAGTTCATGCACGAGCCCCCCCCCCGCATGCACACACACACACACACACACCTCATCACAGCGAGTTGCTCCTCGCTTGCATACTCAGGCTGAGCTTGACCCCGCCCTCATCGAGTTCCTGAAGGCACAGGAAGCAGAGCATGAACGCTTCAGGGCGCTTTGCCAGGACAGAACTAAGGTAAGAGCATGAACAGGACAGGACCCCGTGGTGAGGGCATGGGCAGGGTGACAACGACATGGGATAACACGTGCGTCCGTGCTCTCAGTACCTTAAAAATGTGAAATAGCAACATGTCTGGATTCACGAGCTCAGCTGTGAGGAGGAGCTCGTGCTTTATTTTGCTTGTGCCCTGTCATCAACGGTACGCACCCCAAGATGAAAGCCAGTTAAATGGCACGAGCAGAATGTTTAAATGCTGGTCAGCTGACGCTCCGCTTGGGCTGAGCTCTTATTCAGTAGGGCTTACAGTGTTGCGAGTGTGCTGCATGCTAGCTGCCAGTTACATCTCTCTGCAGACCGTTCCAGTTTGCATCAAGGGAAACCCTCACTGAAGATGCCTACCTGCTTGCCTTTATATCTTCCCTGACCTCTCACACACCACCCCCATCATTAAAAGGCCCATACT
This sequence comes from Dunaliella primolecta, assembly GCA_914767535.2. NCBI lineage: Eukaryota > Viridiplantae > Chlorophyta > Chlorophyceae > Chlamydomonadales > Dunaliellaceae > Dunaliella > Dunaliella primolecta. Next base: position 5,422,929 of record OU611766.1, read on the forward strand.
CTCTGAGTTGCACTGAAACTGCCCAATCCTGACCTTGCGAGCGATCCAATGCCGCTCACAGGTAGATGCTGATGCCAAGACCTAGTCATCCATTTAGCTCACAAGTTTCATGACCATGTAACCCATAAGCATGCGTAACAATGCCAACCATGGCCACTTGCAGGCAGATGCTGATGCCAAGACCTCAACATCCCTCTTGCGTGCAGACCTCCTGACCTTGCAACCCATGAGCATGTGATCAACAATGGATGCCAATATGGACACCTGCAGGCAGATGCTGATGGAAAGATCTTGGTGCCCACCGCCCGCCCTGTGGCTGATTACGAGGACACCAATGTGCCTGCCATGCAAGCCAGCGCACCCACAACCTATTCTCAGCTGGACCCCATCAACACTGCATACTTGAGGTGTGGGCATGGGTGCGCGTGTGGCCACGAGCACTGCTTTGCTTGGCGTGGTTACATGGCTGCGTGGGTAAAAATACGTCAAGGGGGGGAGAATTGGGGGGGGGGGGTGCCACCAAATAGGATACAGGTTACAGGTCACAAATTACAGAAGCAAAAATGCTTCAGTGGATGCAAGTGATTGCTAGCCGCCTGTATGCACCAAACGAGTTACAAATCGCAGGTCAAAACACAAAATTCCTTCAGTCAGAACGGATACTGCACGCCGCCTGTGCGGTTAGCGAGTCATATGTTGTGGGCAGAGGGATGGCTTGGCTGTGCATACCTGTTAATCATTAGTCGTGAGTTGAGTATGAAATGGCCATTTGGTTATCTGGCAAGAGCTGCAGGAAAGCTGTCATGTGTTCCAGGGAACAGGGGTATTGTATGGCTGTGCTAACCTGCTAGTTGTTTGTTGTGGGCTGGAAACGGCTTGTAGTCAGGCGCCTTGACTGGAGGCCTTTCCTCATGTGTAACTCGGAACCTGTGGGGGATGGAGGGGCCCCTTGGCTGTGATCAGGTCCAGGTCCAAAATGTAGGTCCGGGGCCAGGGCCACTTCGCTGTGCTCAGGTGCTGGCCTGCGGCGAGGGGGATGTTTGGTATCGACAATGGGGCAATGCTGGCCTTCTCTGTATCTCTCCAATCTCAGAGAAGTTGCAGGCATGAGAGGAGGCCGCTCTCAAGCTCATCTTGCAACTAAACAGCATGCGGCACACCAGAACGCATCCAGCTTTGGTTCATGTTGAAAATGGTAGCCTCTTTTTCCAGTGTGGGAGTACGAGTCCATCATATGCACATATGTATGTGCCCATGTGTTTACAGAGTAGCCTGGTTGTGCAATGCATACTTTCCAGTAGTGCACACGCATGCGCGTGCGCGCGCACGCGCACACGCGCGCACACACACACACACACACACACACACACACACACACACACACACAAACAACCCACACATGCGTGCGCGTGCACGCACACTTGTGGCATGCAGGTACCAAGACATGTGGGTGAGGCAAACAGTTGAGCAAGTCCTGACTGGATACGATGTTGATGAGGAGGATGAGGCATGGTTGGCCAAGCACAACACTAAGGCAAGTGTTGCTTCACGCATGTGTGCGTGCGTGCATGCGTGTCTGTGTGTGTTTGTGTGTGTGTGTGTGTGCATGCGTGCATGTGTGTGTGTGTGTGTGTGTGTGTGTGTGTGTGTGTGTGTGTGTGTGTGCGAGCGTGTGAGCGTGTATGTGTGTGGGTGTGGGTGTGAGTGTGTGCATGCATGTGTGTGGGTGTCTGCACGCTTGTGCGTATGCGTGTGTGGGAGTGTGCGTGTGCATGTGCGTGTGTGTGCGTGTGCGCGCGCGCATGCATGTGTGTGAACGCACGTGTGCGTGTGTGTGTGGGTGTGCGCGCGCGCATGTGTGTGTGGGTGTGCGTGTGTGTGTGTGCACGCGTGCGCGCATGTGTGTGTGTGCGTGTGTGAATGTGTGTGTGTGTGTGTGTGTGTGTGTGCTGGTGGTGCGTTTATGTATGAGAGCACGCGTGCATATGCGTGACCGTTCCGGCTTCAACCTGTTCATTTGCTTACCCTTCCTGCATGACGTGTGTGCATGAGCACTCAAACCACACGTATTTGCTGTCTCTGGCTGCTCTTTGCAGGCATGCAAGGCCATTGCTGCTCAGAAGCCCTCAGGAGCTTGCACTATGGATGCGACGCTGCTGGAGACCCTGCTGACGAAGCTGGAGCTGGCACACTTCGAGGCGTTGCAGCAGCGTGGTGACGAGTGGGAGCCTGAGGTGCAGGTGTGTGGGGCACCCCTCGGAGGAGCGAAGAGACGGAGGGGAGGTGGGGAGGCGTCATTCGAGCAGGTGGATGGGGTTACGGTTCGCTCCTCTCGCATGCTCCTTCGATTGAAGTACTTTCTCCACGTAAAACAATCCATGGCTGTTCCACTGTGTGGCAAGGCGCAAGGGGAGAGTTGAGGGGGAGCTGGAGGGGAATGCTGGGGGGTTGCAGCCTTCAGCTGCACAAGTGAAGCAAGCTTGCTTTCCGGCTCTCCTAGCGACATAGAGTGGCAATTGATTGATTCATTAATGGCCTTGGTTTGATTGAATGATTGATTGGATTGTGTCGTGGGCGCTGATGCTTGTTTTAGACAAGACAGTTAAGGACGGTTAAACCATTCATCTCCCACTGACAACGAACCTCAGGCAGCATTGCGGTGACACCAGTTCCAGTGGGATCTATTTGCTTCTTGCCTTTCTTGGGGTACAGCTCACATTGGCTTGACTTGAGCAGCATACCTTTGCTTTGCATACCTTTGCTAGAGCACTTGAGCCTGCCAAAGCTCGCCCTAGATGCAGGCATTACAGCAGTCCTCAAGGGTGGAGTACAATGGGAAGTGCGGGGATAGATAGATTTTGTAAGCAAACCATAGCCAGGTCTAGAGCTGTAAACGGGGCTTCATGGATGCTGAATTGATCTGGTTGTTGCTTGCGTTGCGCCCATGCACTGCCATACAGATCTCCTCAAGCGCCAATTGTTGGGGACGTTGAAATGACCCTCAATGTCTCCAAAAGTTGGATGTTTTTAGGACCTGTTTGGTATAGCATGGGTGCCATGACGTGTTGGATCAATTTTTGAGACAGTTTTGTCCGGGTTTTGAGCACTTCATAGGCCGTGAGTCCCATCCCATCATTGAAGCTGCTTTTGCTCTCTGCCGATTGCAATTCCTCCCCAGTACCTTCCTTTGTCCAGATTTCAGCATGCAAACCTTGGCATCCAGCTGCCAATGCAGAGCATCAACAAAGACCCGTGATGAAACCCATGACAGAGACTTGTGAGACCCGTGACATAAGCATCAACAGAGACCTGTGAGAACCAAGAAATGCTTGACCACATTGGTACACACCAGCAGGACCATTTCCAAGAACACCATTACCACAAAATTTACCCAGCTCTTTGGGACAGTGCCTGCTGTTATGGCAGGTTGATTGACCTCCTGAGTCACCATCGTCTGCTCCTTGAATTACCATCATCTGCCTCTTGGAACCCCATCATCCTCTGCCTTTCTAGATGCAAGCATAAGCCTCTTGAAACAATGCTCGCTGTTGTGGCAGGCTGATCCCTTGAATCGTTATTATCTGCCTCTTGGAACCCCATCATCATCTGCCTTTCTAAATGCAAGCATAGACTTAACCTGAAACAATGCTCGCTGTTGTGGCAGGCTGATCCCTTGAACCATCCTCGTCTGCCTCTTGGTACACCATCATCATCTGCCTTTCTAAATGCAAGCATAAATCTCTTGAAACAATGCTCGCTGTTGTGGCAGGCTGATCCCTTGAACCGTCATCATCTGCCTCTTGGAGCCTCATCATCCTCTGCCTTTCTAAATGCAAGCATAAGCCTCCTGAAACAATGCTCGCTGTTGTGGCAGGCTGATCCCAAGAAATGTCATCACCTGCCTCTTGGTACACCATCATCTTCGTCTTGAAGCAATGCCTGCCTTGGCACTGGGCTGATCCCTTGCAACACCATTACCTGCATATGAAAGAAGGAAAGAAAGAAAGATCTACGCTTGCTGTTCGGCCGCGTGCATTAAGGGAAGAGCCACCCATTGACTCCCACCAATAGAGGGCATCTTTATCTCCACCCCGGCCACAAGGATTCGATCCGGAGACCTCCTCCTTGCTGTCGCCCTCCTCGCGCTTAGCCAGGGCTCCGTAACATGACGGTGGCTGAGCTCGATGCTCGATGCTTGATATGAAATACCACCATCTGCCTTGTGAAATACCATGTTTAATTTGAAGCTGCGCCACTGTCTCTGCAACCAAGAGCCTGCCTGTCAGGTACATGAGCAGCTGCCTTTATTGGACACGTGAGCACCTGGTTGTGAGGGGTGCATGAGCAGCTGCCTTTATTAGACACATGAGCACCTGCCTGTGCAATCATACAGCAGGCTGATGCTGCTTTGTCTGCAGGCCACAATGTGGTGGTTGGGACCCACAGCTCTTTTGAGCCAATGTATCTGCTCATAAAAATTTGGTGTAGTGTATATAAGTATATTATGTGGCAGAGGGAGATCTCTCTCTGCCTACATAATTTTCCTTTCTTTCTTTTATTATCTGGCAAATTGCTCTCTGGGCGGCCTGTGACCTTCACTGGCTGTGTCTGGTCAGAGCAACTGTAAGTTGAGGGCACAAGCAGAGTTGCTTCATGCTCTTCTGCATCCTCTTCAACTACTGTTGCTCTTCGACTACCAACTTCAATGATGGATCCGCCACGTTTTGACTCCATATGGCTCCGTTATATTTTGCCGCTGTCATGCCACCCCCATTGTGTGTGTTAGGCTGGCCACGTCCCTCAGCTGTTTGCCACAGAGGCAGTGCTGCCCAAACATGCGGCTTCTGGCTCTCTAGAACATGTGCAGCGATGTAATCCACAATGTGCGTCAGGCTGGCCGCGTCCCTCAGCTGCCAGCCACTGAGGCAGTCCTGCCCAAACATGTGGCTCCATTTATTTCTGGCTCTCTCACGTCTGTGCTGCAACACTGTGTACACTGCGTGTCAGGCTGGACGCATCCCTCAGCTGCCAGCCACTGAGGCAGTGCTCCCAAGCACGCGGCTCCATTGATTTCTGGCTCTCTCACGTCTGTGCTGCAACATTGTGTGCGCTGCGTGTCAGGCTGGACGCATCCCTCGGCTGCCTGCCACTGAGGCAGTGCTGCCCTAACACGCGGCTCCATTCATTTCTGGCTCTCTCACGTCTGTGCTGCAACATTGTGTGTGCTGCGTGTCAGGCTGGACGCATCCCTCAGCTGCCTGCCACTGAGGCAGTGCTGCCCAAGCCTTTGGCTACTGCCAAGCTTCGCAGCACAAGCGCGCCCCCTTATTCCATTTCCTCTGCTTACGATTTTTGGTTGGGCAAGCGGCGACGCTCATACAGGAGGGGGCCGCTGCTGCAGCACCTGTGGTACGAGGAGCCATGGAAGGTGCGTTGTACTGCTGTATGGTGTCTTATACGTAGATGTCAGCTTTTTTTGAGCAGGAGAAGATATAGATATTGGGTGCATGCAAATGGAATAATCAGCTCTGTACATGTAGGCTTGGGCTGCTGCTACAGCCCCTATGGTATGATCAGCCATGGAAGGTGTGGTATAATGGGGTATCGTACACATCGGTGTTGGGCGGAGGCGGTGCTCGTGCATGTGCAAGCTGCTGCAACACCTGTTGTACGAGGAGCCATGGATGGTAGTGTGCTTGGGTGTGTGGTTGGGGGTTATTTGGTTTGGGAACTCAAAAGGCGGAGGTGTTGTTCGTGCATTTGCAAGCTGCCGCTGCAGCACCTATGGTACAAGGAGCCATGGATGGTAGTGTGCTTGGGTGTGTGGATGGGGACTATTTAGTTTGGGAATTCAAAAGGGTGGAGGTGGTACTCGTGCATGTGCGAGCTGCAGTACCTGTGACAAGCTATGGACTGTGGTGTCTGTGGTGTCTGTGGTGTTGGGGTTGAAAAAGAGGCAGAGGTAGTGCTTGTGCATGCGCGAGCTGCTGCTGCACCAGCTGCGTTACGAGGAGCCAGGGCGTGGCAGAGCAGGTGGGGGAGGATATGGGAATAAGAATTGGGAACAAGGCGGTGCACAATATGCCTGGCCTGCTTCCGCAGAACTTTTATTATGACTGATAGCTTTACCTAAGGTATAAGATATAGTTTGGCAAGAAAGGGAAGGTGTATGGGTGTAGGTGTGGATGTGAGGGAGTTGGGATGGGGGGACATAAAAAGGAGCACTTTTAGACTTGTGTTGATGCTGCAAAGCCTGTGTTGCTCAAAGCTATGGAAAGGCACAGGAAGTGCAAAGGAGTGTTGCTGCATTCATGATATTTGCTTCTTAATTCTAGGTATGTTTAGCGCCCTTAAGTGCCTATTCTAACAAAGCACGATCACAGGCTTGCCTGAGGTTTGACTCTTTTTTTAATGTTGTGAGTGTATAGGTAAGAGGGTGAGTGAGGTTTGTTACCGTTGTGAATAGGGTGAGATAGGCCTGCCAGGAGATTGCCTGCCACTAGAAATGATCAAGGTTGAGTGTGCCACTAGACTTGGGTATATTTGGGTATAGGAGGTTTTACAAAGTGGCCACAAAGACTGAATATGCCATTCTTTGCCTGCTTTTGGCCATTGGGACCTCTTTGATGAAAGATGTGAGCTTCATCCTCCGCCCTTCGAAATGAGACGCCAAGCTTGGTTTGGTAACAGCTTCTCCTCACCTCGTGTCCCCCTGGGCCATATTGCACAATACGAGCACATGTAGGCAGTACTCAGACCTTGGTATTCCATGCCTTGGGTCGGTCAACTGACAGTCCACAGTGATAGAAGCATCCATAATGTGCAAAAATGCATGTTCAAAGCATTAATGTCTTGCACGATGCACGATAGAAGCATCCATAATGTACAAAAATGCGTGTCCAAAGCATTAATGTCTTGCACGATGCAGGTCTTTTCCAGCAGGTCACTGGTTTGCAGTAAGTGCGCGCTCAAGCATGCACACACACACACACACACACACACACACACGCGCAC
>OU611766.1:5432442-5467442 GCA_914767535.2 Dunaliella primolecta
ACCAATTCCATGCACATGCCTCATATGATTCACATTGCTCCTGCTGAATGATTGGAATACAGCATATTTGGACAAAGTTGGCCAACCCTATAGTCATGTGCTGGGCAGTCATGTGCTGGGCAAAAGTCATGTGCTGGGCAGGTCATGTGCTGGGCAAAAGTCATGTGCTGGGCAAAAGTCATGTGCTGGGCAAAAGTCATGTGCTGGGCAAAAGTCATGTGCTGGGCAGTCATGTGCTGGGCAAATGGGCATACAGTGGAAAGGTCCGTGCAGTGTCCTTGTGGTGGGGTTTAGAGCTGCTCCAGAAGTTCATTCTTGGGGAAAGAAAAAAGTGTTAAGCGTGTGAAAACTAATGGAGGCACGGAAAACCGATAACTGGGGTGAAGGGCAGTGCAGAGAAGGTTGAGCAGGGACATCAACATGTATCTGATTTGTTTTATTCATTTGCTGATGGCATTGGAGGTGCGAGGTTGTGACACTTTGTTATGGTCTTTGTGTGCAGTGAACATAAAAAAAATATCCATCGTAATGCTCTGAGGAAGGACCAATACCATGCGTCCCTGGCATGGTCATTCCTGTGCATGGCAGCTCCTTGCACATAGCCAGCTGAAAGCTCCTTACTGTACCAGAGAAGATGTGAGCAAAATCTTGCAATCATGCATGCTCATATGTCCGTCCCTGGCAACCTTTCTCTGGTGCACAGAGGTCTCTTGTTCTTCCTGCCTTTATACATCATGCCGTGCCTTCGTACATCATGCCTGCCTTTATGTATTGCATTTGTGTGTGCCCGTGTGCCCATTCCTGACAACCTTCCTCCGGTGTACAGAGGTCTCTTGTCTTCCTGCCTTTACGCATCATGCCTGCCTTTATGTATCGCATTTGTGTGTGCCCGTGCGCCCATCCCTGACAACCTTCCTCTGATGGACAAAGGTCTTTTGTCGCCATGCCTTTATACTTCATGTCATGAGTAAGATCGTGTGCATGTACTTGCATGTGCATATATGCTCGCCTCTGGGCATAACTATCATCATGATTATTCTGAACACCGTAAGATGTGAATCTGTATGCACACATTGTTGTTATGTCTGGCTGCATTGCATGGGTCTGTTGTCGTTCTGCCTCTTTACATTATGCCAGGTATGAAATGTTTGTGTGTGCATGTATGCATGCCTCTGGCTGCATTGCAGGGGTCTTTGGTCGTCCTGCCTCTACACACATTGCCATGTATGGAATTGCGTGCACATATTTGTGTGCGTATGCATGCACGCCTGCCTCTGGCTGCATTGCAGGGGTCTGCCATCATCCCTGAGAGCAAAGGGCAGCAGGGGCAGAAGAGCAAGGCAGTGCAGAGGAAGCAGCCACAGGTGAGGAGGATGAGAAGGAAGGAAGGATCAGAATGGAAAAGGAGGTATCAAAAGGACGAGAAGAGTGAGCAATGCAGTGCGGAGAAAGCACAGTCAGAGGTGCTCAAGATGAAAAGAGGATGAGAAAACAAGGATGAGAAGGATGAGCAAGGCAGTGCTAAGGAAGCAGCCAAAGGTGGGGCGCGCATACCAATGCTTGAGAAGAAAATTTCAGGAGCTGCACGTGGAGGACAGCAGCAGGTGAGCAAGGCAATGCAGAGGAAGCAGCAAAAGGTGAGACACAGCATGCATAGAAAATTTGCAGGGCCTGCGCGCAGAAGCTTGGCAGTGCAGAGAGGAGAGAGAGAGAGAGAGAGAGAGAGAGAGAGAGAGAGAGAGAGAGAGAGAGAGAGAGAGAGAGAGAGAGAGAGAGAGAGAGAGAGAGAGAGAGAGAGGAACAGGTGACCTAGGCTATGCAGAGGAAGCAGCAAAAGGTGAGATGCATGCCCCAAAGCTTGGATGGAAGTCAGTGGCCGTGCACAGGACTTGGTAGTACAGAGCAGCAAATGTTTAGTAGCAGGACCCTAAAAAAAGTGGTACAGAGGCCGTGCACAGGAAAGATTGTTATTGATGCATATGAGGTAGAGCAAATTGTGATTGGACCAGACAGATCACTGAAGTAAATCAGCAGATACAGGCTGTCAACAATGCACGTGAAATAGATCAAAGTGTTTCAGTAGGTAGGCATCCTGAACTCAAGTGTTTGTCCTTGAACGCTTATTTTTAAAACGGCATGCTGTTTCTGGAGCGCACTAATCCCTCACTGCAGACTGTGAGCATAGCAGTGTGTGGTTCTCAGACCTGCACTTTCACTGCTCGCACTGATGGAAGTTGTGCCAGCATTGAGGTTGCACACTCCTGTCAAGTGGAAGTGCCCGCTCGCCCACAAACCGCGTCCACCTACATGCGTCTTGCAGTGCTTGGCAGCTGTGGCTGCAGGGATGAAGCGAGCAGCAACTTTCAAAGTACATGCCTTTGAGCTCCTTTAAACACTGCGCCCTTTGCAAGGCATGGCAGCTGTGCCTGCATGGATGAAATGGGTAGTGTTCAGAAGGCGCATGCCCGCAAATCGCTCCTAACAACAATAGCTTCATTCCACGCATTATTCTAACAACCCTCACTCTTGCAGGGCTCAGCAGCTGTGGCTCCAGGGTTGAAGCGAGCTGCAAAGAGGAGCAGCAGCAGCAGCAACAGCCGCAGCAAGAAAGTGCGCACCCGCCTGATCCGCAGGCAAGGGGTAGCAGGCACAGGCGTGGGCTGTGCAGGACGAGGTGGGTGTTTGTTTGCAGCGCTGCATTGCATTGCAAGCGTTTTTGTGTGGTTTTAAAGGCTGACGGAATGCTACAGGCAAGGAGTGGCAGGCACAGGTGGGGGGGGGGGGTGCAGGGCGAGGTGGGTGCATCCGAAGTGCACTCCCAAGTTCACAAACGCCTGATCCGCAGGCAAGGAGTGGCAGACTGTGCAGGACAAGGTAGGTGTGCGCTCAAAGTGTTGTCATGCTACCACGATGTGGACTAACAAGCTGACGCTGCAGCAGGAATGTGCATGCTTGCCTAATTTGTAGGCAAGGGATGGTGGGCACAGGTGTGGGGGTTGCAGGATGAGGTGAGTGTGCACTAAAACGAGGTGTAATGCTACCACAGTGTGGAACAAAAGCCTGCCGCTGCAGCAAGTGCACACCCGCTTAATCCGCTGGCAAAGTATTGTTGTGCTAGCACATGTGTGGAGTAAAAGGCTGGAGTTGTAGCCGGGTGGTGTGCACTCGCCTGATCTCCAGGCAAGGGGTGGCTGGCACAGGTGTGGGGGGTGCAGGAGAAGTGTGTTTGCACTTGCAGTCTTCATGAGACTTCAAAGGCTGCCAGAATGCTGCAGGCTAAGGGTGTCTGGCACAGGCGTTGGGGGTGCAGGAGAAGTGTGTTTGCACTTGCAGTCTTCATGTGATTTCAAAGGCTGCCAGAACGCTGCAGGCAAAGGGTGTCTGGCACAGGCGTTGGGGGAGCAGGAGAAGTGTGTTTGCACTTGCAGTCTTCAAGTGATTTCAAAGGCTGCCAGAACGCTGCAGGCAAAGGGTGGCTGGCACAGGCGTTGGGGGGTGCAGGAGAAGTGTGTTTGCACTTGCCGTCGTCATGTGATTTCAAAGGCTGCCAGAATGCTGCAGGCTGAGGGTGGCTGGCACAGGCGTTGGGGGGTGCAGGAGAAGTGTGTTTGCACTTGCCGTCGTCATGTGATTTCAAAGGCTGCCAGAATGCTGCAGGCTGAGGGTGGCTGGCACAGGCGTTGGGGGGTGCAGGAGAAGTGTGTTTGCACTTGCCGTCGTCATGTGATTTCAAAGGCTGCCAGAATGCTGCAGGCTGAGGGTGGCTGGCACAGGCGTTGGGGGAGCAGGACGAGGTGCGTGTGCTCTGGAAATGCGCTCAAAGAGCACTCAAAGTGCCCGCCCACCCTCTGATCTGCAGACAAAGTTGGGGGAGCAGGACGAGGTGCGTGTGCTCTGGAAATGCACTCAAAGTGCCTGCCCACCCTCTGATCTGCAGACAAAGGGTGACAGATGCATGTGTGGGCTTTGCAGGCCGAGGTGGCTGTGCACCAAAGTTCTGCATGCTCTCCAAGTTATGCATTGCAAGTGTTTTTCTCCCAGTGTTCAAAGGCTGGCAGCATGCTGCAGGTATGGAGTGGCAGGCGCAGGCTTGGGCTTTGCAGGGCGAGGTGGCTGTGCATTCAAAGCTCTGCATGCACTCAACGTTCTGCATTGCAATTGTTTTGTGTGATTTCAAAGGCTGGCATGGGCTGAGGTGGATGTCCCTAGGGAGCTATGTTTGCTCGGCATACAGGCATTATGCAGGCGCCATGTTCCTGTATGCCTAGGGAGCCATGTTGGGTGGATATTAGGTGGATGTGCCTAGGGAGCTGTGCTTGCGCGGCACACAGGCATTATGCAGGCGCCATGTTCCTGTATGCCTAGGGAGCCATGTTGGGTGGATATTAGGTGGATGTGCCTAGGGAGCTATGTTTGCGCGGCATACAGGCATTATGCAGGCGCCATGTTCCTGTATGCCTAGGGAGCCATGTTGGGTGGATATTAGGTGGATGTGCCTAGGGAGCTGTGCTTGCGCGGCATACAGGCATAATGCAGGCGCCATGTTCCTGTATGCCTAGGGAGCCATGTGGTTGTTGTTAGCTGGGATCTGGCAAGTTGGGGTCATGCGTCTGGGCAGGTGCAGCCATGCAGGTTAGGATGCAATTCCTGCATGTTAAGATGATGCTGATGTTGCAGGCACAGCAGGCGTTTCTTTGTTGAGGTACTAATGACAGCAATCAATGTCACACACACGCACACACACACGCACACGCACACACACACACACACACACACACGCACACATGCACGTACACACGCGCATACACAAACGCACATACGCACACGCACACGCACACATGCACGTACACACGCGCATACACAAACGCACGCACGCACGCAGGTGGTGGGCCCCGCAAGAAGGGCCTCCGCATGGGCGGCCGCAGCGCGATGGTGTTCCGTGGCAAGGCGGGCCGGGGCGGGCACTGGGTGCGCCGCGAGGTGGTGGAGAGGGAAGAGAGGGAGGCGGCGGAGCGCCAGGCAGCAGCAGCTGCTGCGGCGGCTGCCACAGGAGGGGCCACAGCAGAGGAGCAGCAGCAGCAGCTGCTGGAGCAACAGGTGCACGCGTCTGATGCTGCTGCCGCAGCAGGAGGGGCAGCAGAGGAGCAGGGCCAGGAGGCACAAGGCACCAACAGGCAACAGCAACCTGCACTGCAGCAGCAGCAGCAGCAGCAGCAGCAGCAGCGCCGACAGGAGCTTGGAGACGGGGAGGGGCCAGGCAAAGGGGTGGGAGGTGGCGAGAGTGGGATGAGTGGTAGAAGGCTGAGGAATGGAGCGGTGTCGCAGTTGCAGCGTGGGACAAAAGTGGGGACCCAGCGGAGACGAGGGCCAGGTGCTGCAGGGCCGGCTAGTGATGCTGGAGGTGTGGTAGGGGCACACAATGATGGCGAGGGTGACGCCCTTCCGTCCCAAGGACAACCTCAGGCTGGTGCAGCACAGCAGGAGCAGCAGGTGCAGGCGCAGGCGCACACGCAGACACGCAAGCGTGCACAGCTGCGCGCGCCTCCTGGTGATACAGCGGGGCTGCGCAAGCGCGTGCGGTTGCAGGAGCCCGGGGATGGTGCAGGAGAGGTGCAGGAGAGTGAGCGCTTGAGTGGTGAGGATGCAGCAGGGCGACGCAAGGGCGTGGTGCGGCTCAAGGCGCCTGGTGATGGTGCAGGACAGCTCCCTCCAGGTACTGGAGCGGCACAGAGTCCCTTTGCTGCTGCTTCCATGAGCCCTGTTGCAGGTGGACCACCTGCAGCAGAACCAGCACCAGCAGCGCCAGCGCCAGCGCAAGATCTGGGCAAGACTGGCGAGGGGCGTCGAGCTGCACGTGGTGCTGGCCCCGCCAACAGCAGGCCCAGCAGCAACAGCAAAGCCAGCAGCAAAAGCAGGGCCAGGAGGGCCTCTGGGTCTGCTGTGATGGAGGGGGCCTCCTTAGCACAGGTGAGTCCCAATGCGCTTTGTCACGTCGCCATCATTAGTGCGGGAATCAGGCACAGACCTTTCCTTTCCTAACCTTCCCTTCAAGGAGGAGCTGCGGTGCTTAGCAGGGGCTGATGGATAGAGTTTCTCCTTGCTGATGCGCACTCGCATGCGCTCGTGCGCACGCACACACACACGCACACATACACACAACACACACGCGCACACGCACACGCACACACACATACGCACGCACACACACACACACACACACACACACACACACGCACACACACGCACAGGTGCCGATGAGCGCAAGTGGGCGCCCTCTGACAGGTGCTGCTGCCGCCTCGTTCGCGCGCAAGGCAGCTGCAACCGCAGCCGCAGCAGCCGCAGGGTCCAAAGCAGCTGGAGACGCGAGGGGTGTGGTGAGGGACGCGGAGCCTTTATCCGATGCAGGTGTGCTTTGTGGGGATGGCCTCGCTTTGGCGTTTGTTAGTCCTCCTGTGGGGGCAGTCACAGTGGTCATGGCCCTGGTGTTGCTTTAACCTGTCCTCCTGCCACTTCAGGCCTGCCACATTGGAGCTGGAATTATTTTCACGTGTCCCCAAGTGGGGGCAGTCACAGTGGTCATGGGGCTGGTGTTACTGTCTGCATGCCCTCTTGTAGGCCGGCCAAATGTTTGGAACTTGTGTTACTTTCACACATCCTCTTGTGGGCCTGCCACAATGTTGTGGTCTGTGTGACCCACACCTTTTGCTTGTCTCTCTGTGCCAATGCGCTGCATCGCATCACCTGCTGCCCGCATTCTTGCAAATGCGCAGGTGCCTGTTACTTGCCGCCCGCACTCTTTTTGCCTCGCCTTCACCCCGCGCTCTCTTGCCCCTCACGTTCTTTTTGCCTTGCCCTCTTAACAAGGACCTGTAACCTGCTGCTCGCATTCTTTCCCCCTCATTGCAGGTGCGCCGGCAAAGGTTGCGCGCGGTTCTGCCGCAGCAGCTGCCGCGGCAGCAGCCCTTGAAGTTGCAAAGCTCGGCAGGAGGAGGGGCCTGCGCAGCAGCGCTGGCACCACCAATAACATAGCTACACCCACACCTGGCACAGCACCAACATCTGTAGCAGCAGATGCAGCGGCAGCAGCCCTCAAAGCCTCAAGGCTGGGCAGGAAGAGGGGCCTGCACAGCAGCGCTGACACCACCAACACCCCAGTTGATGATGCTCTTGGGGATGGTGGTGCTGAAGGTGCGGGAGGTGCTGCTGGGGCGCGCAGCGATGGCACCCCCGGCTGCAAGGCCAGCAAGCCAGCACAGCGTCGCAGGCGGCTGCCCTTCACAGGGAAGCGCAAGCTGAGCGGTGCAGCTGCCGCTGCAGCAGCCGCTGCGGCAGCCAAGCGCGCGCAGGGTGCGCCCCGGCGCAACGCTGGTCCCGCCCATCAGCAGCAGCAAGAGCAGCAGGCAGACGCACTGCTGGGTGAGGAAGAAGAAGAGCGGGTGGCGCAGGCGCAGGGAGGTGAGGATACAGAGGGGCTTGGTCCTCATCCCGCTATTGCAAGAGAGGATGGGGGTCATGTAGAGGGTGGAAAGCGGAGGAAGCTAGGGGGTGCTGTCGTTGCCTCTGCAGCTGCTCCTGCTGCTGCAGCAAGGCGTGCCCAGGAGGCTCCAACTGCCGCGGCTAGTGACAGGCCTGTGCAGGAGGCACCAGCAAGTGCAGCAAGAAGAAGGCACAAGCAGGACGCAGCAGCTGCTGCTGCGTCAAGGCGTGCACAGGAGGCAACAGCCACAGCTGGCGAGCAAGCAGGGGCACACAGGGGGCGCACAGGAGGGCAGGAGGGCAGGCGCACACAGGAATCAACAGCCGCAGCTGGCGAGCAAGCAGGGGATGGCCAGCGACAGCACTTGCAGCAGCAGCTGCCGCAGCGGCGGCGGCAAGACGCAAGTGGGAGCAGCAGGTGTGTGACAGTGTTATTGTGTGTCAAATTTTCCAGTCTTGAGACGGCCTATTGGTTTTATGTTTGTGTGCATATTGCTGCTTAATAACTTCATGATGTTATGGCAAGAGTGGAGGCATCAGGGGTGCAAACATGTATCATGTGCAAGTTGCATTGTGAGGATGCAGGTGAGCAAAGAAGTCTTGTAGGATGATAAATGCTGTGTGCAGGGTGCTCTGTGGGGTGCAGGTGCGGGAAGATATTACTGAACATTGTGTGCAAGGTGCTTCATGGGGATGCAGGTGCGCAAGGAAAGGTTGTAGGATGATGAATGCTGTGTGCAAGGTGCTCCAGGGGGGATGCAGGTGCACATCAACAGGCTCAGCAACATCATGCATTGGCATGAGTGCCAATATAGTGTCTCCGAATGTCTTCCAATGGCATGAGTGGAGGCGGAAGGTGAGCAGCAATGCCCTGGGGTGCAAAACACTGAGGGGAGGAGGCCTGGGGTGCAAAACACTGAATGGAGAAGGCCTGGGGTGCAAAACACTGAGGGGAGGAGGCGTGGCCCTTGAGATGCAACAGAAGACAAATGTAACCTTTTTGCAAGTACCAACCTTGCCTTGAGTTTGCAGTGCTTCAAATGCATGGTTCTTCAGGAGCATGGTGCTTCAGGAGCATGCGAGCCCATGACTCGTGTGTGATAGCGCAGTACCACTGGTTTGAGCTTTTCCTTTGTCTTGATTGGGGAGTGGAACACTTTTGGGGGGAGAAACTGCCCTGGATGCTATTGAAGGCAATATTGATGCAATGGAAGGCAATTATGGACGCACTGGAAGGCGATCATGGGTGATTATGCACTGGATGGCGATAGTGGACGCAATGGAAGGCGATCATGGGTGATTATGCACTGGGTGGCAATAATGGACGCAATGGAAGGTGATCATGGGTGATTATGCACTAGATGGCGGTTATGGACGCAATGGAAGGCGATCATGGGCGATTGTGGGCGCAATTATGGATCCAAATTTTCTCTCTGATTGCTACTGTGTTAAATGCAATGTGCTTCAGGAGCGTGCAATGTTGTTTCAGGGGGTTGGGGGGGGCGGCGCTGCTTATGAGGGCTTCCTCTCTCTCTTTGCAAAGTGGCAGCATGCGCGCACAGTGTTCTCTTCGCAGCACCTGTGCGGCTCCATTGGCGAGCCATTGCATTCAAGGTTGCGCTATTGTGGAGGTGCATCTGCTCTATCTTTCAGATAGGGTGCCAGTGGCTGGCGAACGCTGCATGTTTCATCACATGCCATTTTTAGTAGGTAGAAAGCTGTTGGATCGGATAGTGCATGTGGTGCAGTGCTTGCTGAATTGGCAGGCTGTGTTGAGTGGTGGGTGCTGTGCGCACTGAGAGACGCACTGAGCGACGTGCAGACAGCTGCGCACTTGTCACTCGCTCAGTCCATGCTTTTGTTCAGCCCGTTGTGCATGTCGATCGATGCACACACACAACTGAATGTTTTTTCCTTGCTGCCCCGTACTCTGTTGGCTTGTCCGAGTGTCCTTGCTGAGCTTGTCCGACTGTCCTTGCTGGATTGTCAACTTCAAATGCTGGCTCTTAGGGAAAGTTGGCTACGTAAGGCATGTCGGCATATCGCGGACTGCCACATCAAAATGTTGGCCCCTACGAGGTGTTTTTTGACTCGGATAGCCATGTTGGAATGTTGCACGACTGTAATGATTGCATGTTGGCCGATAGGAGATGTTGGCTCTGTCAGCCATGTTGGAGTGTCGTCCAACATAGTGCCAAGGCCGGCATATAGCTTATCCAGCTTCTCATTTAGCCCTTGCACCTGCAATGGAATGAAAGGCAGGTATGGTCAGTCCTCAGCAGGTGCCCAGGTGACTCTTTGGTTCCTGTACTTTCACAGCGTCCCAGGAGTCAGCAAAGTCAAATCAGGAGGATTCTCCGATTCTTTTTTGTCCCCTTAATTTCTGAAAGGGAGCGCCATAGTTAACGTCTCTCCCAAACTTTTCTGGGCCTGCTGGAGCTTTCAGGGCACGATCTTATGATGCAGGTTTGTTCTTGGTGTGACTCTGGGACAATCCTCGTCAGAAGTCTGGGGGAAGGTGCCCCCGTGTGCGTTTGCGGTGAGGACAAAAGGGAGCACTGTGTGCTGAGGTTTAAGAATGGGGTTGACTAGCTTCCATCATTAGACCTAAGAATGCAGGAGTGCAAAAGGCATTAGATTTGTGCGTCCTGCGCCGTCAAGTGGCCGGGAGGGGGGCTGGGGCTCTTCTGTCCCAGGCATAGCTGTGGCCAAGTATCCTTCCCCACCGCAAACATTTGAACCCCATGACCTGTAGAACTAAGTTGTTGAACAGCACTGGCGAAGGAATGGGGTCAACCGGAGGTCAGGCTGCAACAAGGTGTGCCAAAATTGGCTGGAACTTCGCTCTGGACCCAGGCGATTTTCCTGTGTACACACCTGACACTGTAAGCGTGATAACTATACAAATACAAAGCACATTTCAAACAAAACTGGCACCTAGCTGCACTTCAAAACTGGGTTGCTCCCTCTTCACTGACGCTTTTCTGGAAGCTTCCTGCGCATGTTGAATGTGCAGAACATTGTTTGATTGTAAATAAAACATTCTGCACCATTGAAGTAGGTGGAAATCGTAGTTTTCAAAAAGTTCCACCTGATCTTGATCTGGTCATATCTCAAAAACGCATGGGTGTTCCCAGACCAAAAGTGCTCGGACCCAATCCTTGTAGTGGCCTTATTGCACCGATTTACTTTGGTCTTTATAATGTCTTCATTGCACTGATCCAAGAACACCCATGCGTTTTTGCAATATAGCCTTAAGAAGTCCCACACAATGCCGACCCCCCTCTGATTTGATTCAATCGATCCATTTGTTTAATGCACCCCGGTGCGCTTGATTCCATCCATTTTGTCACGAGCAAGTTGTGATTAGTGTGATTGGGGGGGGGAGGGATCCTGGACTTACTTAAATGGAGACAAGCTTGCATTGGAGGTATTCATCTATGCATTTGATTGATTGGAAGTCCCGTCTGTCTTAATATAAACAGAATGAATAAACCATGGCATGGAATATTTTGATTTTGCTATGCCAGTGTGTGTGCGCTCCCTACACACACGTGCGCGCGCACGCACGCACACACACACACACACACACACACACACACACGCACAGGCCACCAGCCGCCCATGTCCTGCTCCCTGCATCCAAGCCACCCACACGACGCCAGCAGCAGCAGCAGCAACAGCAGTCCCCCCCCTCCAACCCTCCCAGGCACAGCCACCCCCTGCCACCCCCACCCCTATTACCTCTGGCTGGTTCAGCCGTGGCTAGAGGCCTTTCTCGCTCTCTGCGCTCACACCCCCACCCCAGCTCCAACGCTACCCATGCACACCCCCCAGAAGTCAGAAGCGGCAAAGAGGACCAGACAAGCCTCCAAGGAGCGGGCTGCCATGTGCAAGAGGACAGGCTCCATCATCGCCTGCAAGGAGGGGTCCGCCAACCAGAAGGGGAAGGTCACCACCTGCAAGGGGAGCAGCACCACGTGAGTGGAGGCAGGACCGCCAGGGGGCACACACCTGCTGCGCCTTCCATTTGGACACGCATCGTACAGGTGAGCTGAACCATCTGCTTCATTCCTTTCACATAGCTGCACCTGTGGTATGCTGCGCATGGTGCAGGTATGCACTGCCAGGATCCCACAGTCACCTTTAAACACACACCCTCCCTATGGTCACACGACCTGCATCCAGCACACAGAGCCTCAGGAGGGAGAGGTGACAGTTGCGCAGCTCAGTCAACCTACCTGACTGTGACGCCCAGTTTGTGTGATGCACTCAGCTTGTTGTCTGCTGCTCGTGCTGCTTGCTACCCTGCCTTTGGCAGGGCTCCTGAAGTGAAGGGCCATTGCTTGCTTGCTGTGGTCCTACCCAGGGTTTGAGCTTCATTACCAGAAACAAGGCCTACTAAGCACAAGCAAAAGTATGGCCTGACAGGTTGTATGCTTTATTGCATCAAAGGGAGCTTTCACACACACACACACACACACACACACACACACACACACACACACACACACACACGCACGCACGCACGCACGCACACACGCACACATGCACACACACACACAGGGTTTGGGCTTGGCTGCATCGAATAGAGCCTCAGGAGGGAGAGGTGAAGGCTCAGGGACGGCAGCAGACAGAGTTAGAGGAGCAGCAGCACCTGAAGGTGTGTGTTTGTTGTTGCTGGGGCACATCTAGAGCTGCCACGCAAACGCAAGAAAGCATTTGCAGGAAAGGCCTCAAACTCACAGACATCCCAAGCCTGATCAGATGTTCCAAGAACAGACACTCCCGCACAAGTTCACCACGAGTTCCAAGCAAGCACCGTGCTCAGTATTTGTGGCAGGTGTGGGTAGTTTACCATTCACGCCAAGCAGCCTTAATGGGTGGAACAAGCAGGAGGCACCATGCCACAAATTCCAACCCATAGTTTTTTGCGTTTGTTGGTGGGTCACCCACACTCCAAGCAGCCCTGGTGGGGGGCATCAAGTAGGAAGCACCATGCCACAGCTTCTGACCACCTTCCTCAATTTCTATGCAGGTGTGGGTGGGTCACAAGACTCTCCAGGCAGCCCTGGCGGGCGAAAGAAGCGGACGCTGGGGGGTGCTGCAGCAGCAGCTGCTGAAAGGCGAGCTCAGCAGCAACAGGTGGATGGTGCACTGGCAGGGGAAGAAGGAGGACAACAGAGAAGGGCGGCAGGAGAAGAGGAGGAGCATGACGCGCTCCCTCAAAGCCCTGTGTTCTGGTCAAAAAGCAAGCGCAGGCTGGGGGGCGCTGCCGCTGCGTCTGCAGCTGCAGCGGCTGCGCGGCGTGCGCATGAGCAACACCTGCAGCAGCAGCAGCAGCAGCAGCAGGGGGAGAAAGGAGGAAGCGGTCACGGTGAATCAGAGGATGACATTTTAGAGGAGGCGAAAGGGGCCACAGCTGGTCGTCTTGGGTCAGAGCAGGGGTTGCAGGGAAGGGGAAGGGAGGGAGAGAGGAAGAGCACAAGGGGTCAGGCCCTGGCTAAGAGAGAGGGGGTAAGTGGTACGCACCATCGTGGCGCCAACGCGGACACGAGCAGAGCAGCAAAGGAGACGTCAGCGATGGGAGATCTTAGGCCCGTTAAAAACACGCGGCAACAGCAGCAGCAGCAGCGGCAACCACACAGGAGGTCAGCAGCAGCAGCAGCAGCAGCAGCAGGGGCAGCGAAACGCACCCTAGATACGCCCGCTGTTGTGGACAGCGAGGAAGAGGAGTTTGTGGGCGGTGGCAGCAGCAGCAGCGACAGCAGCGACAGCGACAGTGGTCTCCAAGGGGTTGGGTTGAGCAGGGAAAGCACTGATGAGGGTATGAGTGATGTGAGCAGTGAGGGCGGTGTCAATGAGAGCAGTGATAGTGGGGCGTGGGAGGACAACGAGGAGGGTGCGCGCAGGGCGGATAGGACGAGCGGAGCTGACGGAAGGAAGGGCAGGAGGCAAGGGAGTGTGGCAAGAGGAGGGAGGCTAAAGAGTCGGGGTGGCTCAGGCGCACTGGGGCTCGGTAGTGCTGCAGGTGAGGAACCTGACCCTTATAGACTTTGTCAAGCTTAGGTGGGTTTAGGGGAGAGTGCGACGAAAGGGGGAAGACCAAGAGTCAGGGTGGTATGGATGCGCTGGGGCAGAGGTAAAAGAAGGAAAAGACTACACACACCAAAACTCGCCGTGTGCATCAAGGACAGTCTTTATAATTGAGTTGAGAAACACATTCAAGATCAGCAGGTTCCATTGATCCGCCCAACTCTCTGCAGTTGGGTGACAGGGTCATGGTGATTTAATGGCCAAAGGTGGTCTACAGCACCAAGGCACCACTCCAAAGCATCGACTTCTTGGCTGTGAAACAGCATGAAGACTGCGAGCTTGAACTCTGTAAGGGAAGGGTCTGAAGGGCAGGACCCACAAGCTGCACCACGGCTGTAGGAGGGGGAAAGATAGATTCACAGAGTGTGTGTTGGACTCTAATTTACATACGGGAAAACTGGAGACCAGAGATCAGAAGTGTTCTCCAAACTGAACGGGGATGAATTCCAGAGAAATGGACTGCTTGATTTAGATGAATAAGAACAGGCTCACAGTACAGAGTTAAGGTCCTCCAAACAGGTACAGTCTGCACCAGCCAGGCCTGCATCCTCCAACAACATGTGGTGCCCATCCCTTGTGTTTGTGTTCATCCCAGCTGTGTGGAGGGGAGTCCCAGGTACATTTGAGGTTGTTTGGATTTTAAAGCTTGTTTGCCCGGGAGCAGATGAACACATTGCTGGGAGCCTGGGAGGACCGAAGACTGGGTTGCAGCTCCCGTGATACTCACTCCCATACAAAATTTCATAAACTAGTTTGAGGGGGTCAGGGAGTCAATGCTGTTAATCAGGCATGCGCTCAACACGCTTCCAGTGCATGTGCATGTTTAAGCACATTTTATTTCACACACACACACATACACACACACAGGCGCGTGCACTTGTGCATGCATGTGTATTCTGCATGTGGCCCTGGCTAGCGAAGCGCTCGTTTTCACGCATGCACTTCCAGCCCTGCGCTTTTCATTCATGCGAGCACCTCCAGCCCTGTGCTTTTAGGTGACGCACGTGCTTTCAGCCCTGCGCTTTTTGACCACGCATGCAGGCGCTGCAGCTCCCATGGGCCGTGGCAGCCGCGTG
This sequence comes from Dunaliella primolecta, assembly GCA_914767535.2. Taxonomy (NCBI): domain Eukaryota; kingdom Viridiplantae; phylum Chlorophyta; class Chlorophyceae; order Chlamydomonadales; family Dunaliellaceae; genus Dunaliella; species Dunaliella primolecta. The sequence goes on from OU611766.1 coordinate 5,447,091, forward strand.
CTTTCTGGGATCCTTTCGGGGCTGCGCAGTTCCCATGCGGCACACCAGCAGCCCTCAGCCACAGCCAAGCGCCTGCGGCGATAGTAGCCAAACTTTGCTGTTTGGATGTGGGAGGCCTCCTGCATCCGAGTGCTGCACTGCTCTCACTCCTGTGCGAGGCAGGATTGGAGTTATGCCTCTGTCAGTTGGTGTAAACAGCAGTAGCCTGTCTGCTATTTGGGTGCGTGAGGCTGCATCCGAGTGCTGCGCAGCTCCCACTCCCGTGTGAGGCACGATTAGAGTTAGGCTTCAGTCCATTGATGGCAACAGCAGTAGCCCATCTGGTATGTTGATGCGGGATGCCGCATCCGAGTGCTGCGCAGCTCCCACTCCCATGCATAAGGCACCACATCTGCCTTCAGCCTCTGCAAAGTGCTAATGACGGCAGTAGCCCAGCGGCTATGTGGATGTGGCTTGCAGAATGTGAATGCTATGAGTGCAAGTTACGACTCTCCCATGCAATACGCCATCGGCCTTAGCCTTCAAATGTCGGTTGGCAATAGCACAGTTGCCCGGCTGCCCCTGCCACTTACTCCGCGGCTCTGACTCTGTGCATCGCACCATCAGCCTACAATGGACAGTTGGCAGCAGCAGTTGCCCAGCTGCCCCTGCCACTTACTCCGCGGCTCTGACTCTGTGCATCGCACCATCAGCCTTCAATGGACAGCAGGCAGCAGCAGTTACCCGGCTGCCCCTGCCACTTACTCCGCGGCTCTGACTCTGTGCACCGCACCATCAGCCTTCAGCCTCAACCAAGTGCCGGTGATGGAAGTTCCTAAGATGCTACATTTAATGCTGCACGTCTCTGACTCCCTTGCATCACGCGATCAGCCTTCAGCCTCAACCGAGTGCCAGCAGGAGCACAGCTGCTGCACCCAAATGCTGCGCAGTCCTGACTCCGATGCATTGTGCTGCCAGCCCTCATGCAGATTTAGGTTGCTGCCAAGCGCGTAAGGTGGCAGTTGCAATGCCAGAAACACATGCCCAGCCTTTTGAAGGCGCAGCTGCTCAATCGCATGACAGTAGCTGATGAATGTGGGCTTTGATGATGCTTTGAGCGCACGATACAGTATCGGCAAGCATGCCACAGTGGTACATAAAGGACAAGCAACAAAGCAAGTCCCTCGGGGCCTTTTGATCATTGACGTTACGTGACTTCCTCTTCTTTAACTTTTGTGTTTGGTGCAGCGCATGTACAGTACTCATTCCAGACTAGACCCACTGACTGTCTTTTATTAAATCAAGTTTGATGTTTGCAAGCTCGGCTCCCCCCTTCAGCTTCATCTGGGCACGTGCATTTGGTTTCTTTTGTGTGATGGCATTTTTTGAGAGCAAGGCTTTGTAGGAGGGGCACTGATCCAGGTGTTTGGTGCTAGCTACCTTTCAATTGAAAAGAGCAGGAAGGATTTTGCTGAAAAAGGAAGGCTTTTTGCATTTAGAAAAGGCTCCCTGACCAGAAAACTAGCTAAGGACTCACTAATTGAAGAGTCATCGCCATCAGGGTGCTACGTCCCGGAGCAGACCGCCTAAAGCCTAAAGACTTGTGCGTGGACACTACTGCATTGGTTGTTTATGGAGCTAAGCTTTTAGGGGATTATTGATACAGCTGCAGGAATCGAACCCGCCCTAGGACCCAGTCACTCCATAAATAGCCAAGCAGAGTGTGATCTCACACCATAGATATTTACGACACTAAGGGTCGTAGCACAGGGCTTGCCTCTGTTTGCCGGCCTTAGTTACAGAGCAACACAGATTTGTTGGAGCCTCGAGGTCCACTGCAGGCACCAGATTCAGTTCGATTTGCAAGTTGAAAGGGGTGCATGATTCGGCAACCAAAAGAGGGAAGAGGAAAGCTCACCAAATGTGGCTGCATGCACCAAAAGAAAGAAAGAAAGACTACGCTTGCCAAGTCCGGCCGCGTGCATTAAGGAAAGGCCACCTGTCCTGAAAGGCAGGGACCCACCACCAAAAGGACATGCCAAGAACTAATGAAGTGTTCGGACAAATAATGTTAGGCATCCCAAAAACCTTGGATTGGCAATCCTGAAGTGGATGCTTTCCCTTCTTGATCCTCCCAGACGCATGCATCTAAAAAACAGGGGTTCACCTCATTGAATTAAAATTCTGCTCAGGTGTGTCAGGCTGAGAAAGTGACGCAACCATAACAGTGTCTCAACATCCCATGACCAGAGCCTAAAGAAGAGTAAATATTGATGCTGTGGCGTTTAGCAGCTGGCAAATTTACTGGAGCACCCAGGGTCTAACTAGTGGATTCACTTGCACAGGTTCTAGGGAGTCGGCGCGACTCTTGCTGACTAGGGTCCTTGCTCTTCCTTAATTCAGGACTACTTGATTGCGCTGGGTACACAGATACTGGACACACACTATAACTGGTGGGTATTGCTGGGCTCCACCTCCTTGGGCTTTATTCGTTTAGCCTGACATTACTCTCAGGGTCAGCTGATTCTCAATACTAGACTGGTCCCTTACACTGACTGGACTAAGATAACGGTAATGAAAGATGGCGCTACTGCAAGCTCATCAAACTTTGATGGTTCTCTTGAAGGTTCTCTTGAAGGTTCTCTAAACGCAGCCTCAGCTGCTCAATCACAGGTAAAAATATCAGCTGCCCCACTAACTCAACCAACTTGCAGCACACTCTCGGCACAGCAGACTCTTGTCATGACACTCTGAATGCGCAGTGAAACCAAAGAAATGGGATGTGAAGGCGGCATCAAAAATGGAAGCAAGAACCCAAGGTGTAAGAAAGCACAAAGATTTTCAGGAAGCAAGATGCAACCATTCAGCAAAAATGTGGATTCTGCTCAACCCCCCTGCTGCAAGATGAAAGGCAGAATATTCTGGCCAGATTTGTTCACAGAATTGCACTCAAGTCTGCATCTGCAAATTTCCAGCATTGCAAAGCAGCGACAGAGCAGAATACACAAGGGTATCCTGTATGGTCCCTCCACAAGATCCACACCTCTAGTGTTAAAAAGAAAAGAAAAGAAAAACTATCATAGTTTTTGATGCAAGCCAGGTCCAGCTGCGTGCATTAAGGAAAGGTCCCCTAACTAGCAAGCTAGCTAGGGCCTCACCGAGGAGGTTCACAGGCCCAGCCTAAACCAAGCTATGAACCAATGGAGAGCAACTAATGCGGGTCTGGCAAGTTGCTGTCAGCCATGCGCCTGCCGGCGTGGACTCTCCTCCTCCTGCTCTGAACTGCCTCACCCCCAGTGCCGCCCCTGCCCAAAGAACCCTGCAAGTATAATGATTGCCTGGTGTTTATTATTTTTGTTTACGATTGGAATGCATGGCAACTTAATTGAGAGGCTAATTTTTCTGTGTTATGTCTGGTAAGACCCAGCTCAACCAGAGGAGTGATGGTGTAATCATTATAGATAGTACTTGCTACACCAAGTAAAATGGTGTGCAAGGTCACCTTATTATTTCCGTTTGGGTTTCTGAGACTACGGGTGCCAAGTCTGGAAATGGCACCAGCATGCTGGTCAGTAGCTGTTCGTAGGCTGGGTAAGGGGTTAGTTTCAGGGCAGAATTTAAGTTCCACAAGGTCGATTTAGTGTTGAGAGATCAAAAATGTTGATGCTGTGGCGCTAATCAAGCGGGTATGGCTTGGTTAGGCTTCTAGCTTACTGACAAATATGATGGACATATATGATGCATTTTCTAGAGAGTCGGCCGACTCTTGCTTGCTTGGTTAGCTGAGCAATGCTATTGGCAATCAGGCTGGATTTTGGATGCTGGACTGATGCACTTAACTGGCGTGGCACTGCTGGCCTCCTCCTTCAAGGGCCTGGTGAGCTTACTCACGCATGGGCTTCTGTATCAACTTGCTTGACTGATCTCACACAAGGATGATTATGAGCTGGTGTTACTGCAAGCTCTACATCTATAGCAGCTCTCTCAACACAGCCACAGCTGTGTTGCCACAAAGATAAATTGTCACGTTACACCGTGGTTATTGCTAAATTGGTGCACAAACAGTGTGTGAGCAGTCATCTGTACTTAAGTGGGGTTCTTTTATTGGATGCTCTCTCTGATTCAACCTTCTGTTCCACCTTCCATTGAGGTTTGGCGCTGTTTCTGTTATCCCTGGCCTTGTGCCAGGGGTGCCTTGTCCCTGACGTACCCCGAACCTGGTGAAGCTGGCTTGGACGTTGTGTCTGCCCCAGACATTCAAGGGTTATAAGGGTTACAAGGGAAAAAGGCATCAGTCAAGAAGTTTGACTGCTAGCCTGTTCATAATGGCAAAGTTATGAAAAATTGAAGTTTGTTGTTTGAAAGACTGTATTATGAAAATGTAAAGGAGTGTTTTTTGTAGCCCATGCATGTAAGTGTACAAAAAAAAAACTTGCCAAGAACAAGGGGAAAATTTTCCACTGCTAATGACTCCCCTGAGGTCTCATGCTCCTGGGAACTGAGGGTGACAGGCCCATCACTCACTTGCACGCGCATCACACCACGAGCATCCACCACTCTTCAGACAAGATAGCGCGTCCAGCTGCTGCATATCATATGATGCATGATGCCTGGCGCCAGGTGCACCGGCGATGTTGCTTTGCCAGATCTACTACCCCTGACGAAAGCAGGCAGCGCATTACGGCGACCAGGCGCCCGGCTTTGCTACCATACTGTTGTGTAGGTATTGGGCTGGATATTACACAGTAAGATAAAGAAAGCAAAACAAGAAAACACTAAGAGTTAAGAATGTAAAGGTTGACCTCAACCCTCACAGAAATTCCTGTTTGACCAGTTCAATTTCACACTATAGCCAGTCAAAAGGCCGCAGGCATTAAGCAAAGGTTCCCTTACTAGCAAGCTAGAAAGGGGTTTGGCACTCTTGTCATATTATATGCTCAATGGTTTCGTGAGTTATGTTACAGATCACGTTACGTTACAGATTGCCCTCAACCACGGAATGTCAGTCTTTTGATCACTCATGAGCACAAGGGCCTCATAAAGACTGATGGCTGCAAGGACCTAATGCTTTTTATGCAAGGAGAGGAATTGATGTGGATGCTTTCATCAATGCTTTCACCAAGGGGTGGTTGACAGTATGGTACAGAGTGTTGCTGAAGGCTCAAGGTAGCCTTCAAGTTAAGTTACAGTGTTTATGGAGCATGGCCGGATCCACATAAGCTATTGTCTCTGGATTCCTCCTAGGCAAGCTCTATGCTTAGGTTTGAGGACCTTCTGGTGAAATTCTACGTGGCTTGCAGTTAGAAAACCTTCCTTAGTACATACAGCCTATAAGTCAGTTTGGTCAAGAAATAACTATCTTTCTTTCTTTGCTTCTTTCTTTCTTTCTTTCTTTCTTTTGTCAGGCTGAGAAAGTGACGCAGCCAGAACAGTGTCTTGACATCCCATGACCAGAAGGTGTTGAGAGAAGAAAAGAATGTTGATGCTGTGGCGTACAGCAACAAGCGGGTTTGGCTGGAGATTCTAGCTACTGACAGATATGATGTAGATTCTGGAGAGTCGGCTTGACTCTTGCTTGCTTGGCTAGCTGGCTAATGCTATTGGTAATTAGGCTGAACTTCGTATGCTGGACTGATGCACTTAATTGGCGTGGCACTGCTGGCTTCCTCCTCCAAGGGCTAGGTGAGCTTACACATGGGCTACTTTATTAGGGGCTTGACTGGGTTTACAAAGATGATAAGAACAATATGGTGTTACTACGAGTTCCTACATGAAGTATAGTTCTCTCAACACAGCCTCAGCTGTGTTGCCACAAGGATAAATACCACTGTCCAACTAACTCACCTAACTTACAGCACACTCTCGGCACAGCAGACTCTCGTCGTGACACTTTCTTTCTTTCTTTCTTTCTTTGTTTCTTTCTTTCTTTCTTTCTTTCTTTCTTTCTTTCTTTCTTTCTTACACGACGAGGTTCTTACACACACAATTCTTAAATACCTATTTGATCTCCACTTTGCAAGAATCCCACACTTAAGAGCTCGACACAGGCTAATTTTGTTTCCAATTGGCTTATTTAGCTTAATTTGGTCTGGCTAGGCTATAATGGTCTGGACTGGCCCCTTGCATGACATAATAAAGAAACAAAAAATACAAATAGAAAACACAAACAAACAACAAACAACAAGTATGTTGCGACTATAGAATTCATTATTTTTCCCTTTGCTTCAAGTCAAATAACACCTGCTTTATTTCTGTGAAATGGCTACAGCTTTGTGGGTTTTACTTGAATGTTATGGTTTGCTGCCTGTCTATTTTGTGCCTGCATCTCTTGCTGTCTTTTCTTTTGCGATTTTGTGTCCATGATTGCAGAGAAGTCCTCTAAGGGAAATCACTACTTCCTTGGGCACAGTTGACCAAAAAAATGTCATAGTGTTCGAAAAGCTGAGAGGATTCGATCAGTTCCGTACACTTTTATGTGTGTATGTTTGCTAGATGAAGGGGAACTTCAAGCTAGTAGATTTGTGAGCAGACTGTCACACGGTGTGGTTATGATTGAACAAGTTACCTGTGTGAAAGAAAAGAAGAAAAGTCTATGCCAGCCAAGAGGCCGCGTGCATTAAGGAAATTTTCCATAACTAGCAAGCTAGCAAGGGTCTCACCAAAGGGCCCTCAAACCTAAACTAAAGACAACTAGCCTAGGAGAAAGCCATAAGCTGGAGGGTTGCCTGCCATGCTCCTGGACGCCCAGACTTTCCTTCTCCTCCGCTCCTCTGCCAAGACACAACTGGGACAACACAGCCCCAGTGGCAGCATGCAGATCTATGCAGAAACAAAAGCAGGAAAGCTGTCACGTTCCACACCATTTCTCTACGCGTTGGTGGGACCTGCTGCACCGAGCGTACCCTTAACCAGTTCAAACAAATGGTATAAACCACCGACGTGCCATTAAACATGCTCGCAAACTTCATGCCCATTCTGTGAAGGATGCCAACAAGCTCGTTGCCACCAGGCATGATATCAAGAACAAAAGAAAAGAAAAGCTTTTGCAAGCCAGGTCCGGCTGTGTGTATTAAGTAAAGGTACCTTCACTAGCAAGCTAGCCAGGGCCTCACCAAAATCAAGAAAATGTATGCTGCTTACAGCCAGGTCTTGGAGCCAGGTGCTTCAAATAACTCTCTTGATCCCCACTTGCCCTTTATATTATGTTGCTTTGTGGTGGAGGGGAGTCGTGGCTCTTCTGAGCCAATGTGTCTCCTTCTTTTTAATTGATGTAGGGAGAGCTTTCTCTGCCTACACAGCTTTTCTTTTCTATTCCTGCTCACACCCGGTGCTATGAAGTGGGCAGGGGACCCAACAAAAGAAAAGCAACTTGAACCTTCCCACGTTAGACAACCCCACCAACTTATGCAACAAGCATATACACTTGATTGAAGAAAGTAATGTTAAGACAAAAGGCCTGGACAGCAGCTTGAGGCGGCACAGCAACAACATCAGGGCAAAGCTATAACATGTTACACCATGCTCCTAGGTGTCGGCGGGACTTGTTCTACTGAGCACACTTTAAATCAATTTGAAAACTAAGCAACCTCCATGGGCTACTAAGCTTGAGCGTAAGCGCCATGCCCATCCTGTACAGTGTACACACAAGCTTGTTACCAGTAAATGCACCATGAAAAGCATGTTCCTTACTGTCAAGCTGAGAAAGTCACGCAGCCAGACGCTCGGAGCAGCGTCTTAACATCCCATGATCAGAGAGAGCATCCAATATTGGGACAAGGAAAGAGAGAAGAGAGTTGATGCTGTGGCGCACAGCAACATGCAGGGTTGGAAAGAGCTTACTGACAGATATGGCCCATACTCTAGAGACTCTGGATAGCTGGGCAATGCTTTTAGCAAAGAGACTGGACTTAGCGCGCTGTGTGCACGGCTGCTGGACTGATGCAATTAACTGGCGTGGCACTGCTGGCTTCCTCCTCCTCGGGCCTGGAGAGCTTACTCAAACATGGCCTTCTTTATTAGCGGACTGGACTGAGTTTACACAAAGAGAAGAACAAGATGGTGTTACTATATGTCCCAAATGCATAGTTCTGCCAACACAGCCTCAGTTGCGTTGTCACAAGGATACACGTCTCTGTCCAACTAACACAACTAGCTTGCAGCACGCTCTCATCACAGCAGACTCTTATCATGAAATTACAGCAGGTTCTGGAGCTCCCCTGGTTGGCGGTGTAGCAAGGCTGCACGTACGAAGACGCTTGTTTTAGGGGCCTGAGATCTGGTTTGAAGTCTTGGGGTCGACTTTGGGGATTTTATTGGGCCCTGTCGGTGGGGAGCCTCCTTCATGCACGCAGCCTGAGGGAAGGGTAGGATTTCGTTATTTTTTCTTCCCTCTTTCCTTCATTCCTTCCTTTCTAGAGCTGGATGCTTCTAGTGACCCTAAAGATTCCCACCAGCCTTTTCTGTTTTAAATCGTGGTGGAGGGGAATATTCAGTTCTCTGCCCTGCAGAAGAACTGAGGTTCTTATAGGCAAGTGACAAGAGTGAACTGTCCTCATTGCCGCTCTTGCAATAAGGCCAATATTGTTTCCTTTATTGGGGCATTTGCAGACTTTGCAGACTTTTTTTGGTTTAGTTTTGCTCTCGCCCCTTGTGTTTTCCTCAGACAGAACTCAGCTGCACTGCTCTGGTTTCCTTTGTATTCCTTGCCTGCCTTCCTGCCTGCCTTTTGCCTTGGCTGCGCTTTCAGTTTATCTCCCTCTCTCCGGCTGCTATTTCTTTTGGAAGGCCAGGTTTTTGGTTTCTGTGGCTTTTGGTCTGCCCTCGTTTAAGGTACCTTTCCCCACACGAGCCAAAATATAAATATAGAACTCACGGCTCTATGAGCCAATGTTTCTGCTTGACCTCAATCGATTAGGTGATTGTCTCACTTTTTCATTTTAAAACAGAAACAGAAGGTGGTGCTTGTGAGCTGAGGGCCAAGCATGTCATGCCGTGCAGCAGCACGGTTGAGGTTCCACATACTTTTGCTTGTGGCTGGTATCTAAAAGAAAAAAAAACAAATAAAAATAGAGATCTCCAAGCCTAACCGCGTGCATAAAGGAAAGGGCTGATATTCCACAGACTTTAGCTGTGACCGCGGCTACGTCTTTGTCTCAGCTTTAGGTCAGAGCTCACCTTTTTTTCCTCCACTATTTGGTGGGGGGGGTCATACGGTTTATAAATAAATCTAGCTCGTTTTCTTCTTAGATGTGAAAGAAAAAAAGACAAAGAAAAAAATTACGCAGGCAGTGTTCTGTTTTGCAAATGTCCTCTGCTCAGCAGTCCTTTTTTTGGTTGACAAGCTACCTGTGCTTAATTCTGTTGTTGAAAGAAGTGAAAAGAAAAGCTACGTAGGCAGTGGGAAGTTTTTTTACATCTATGAAGGAAAAGGAAACACATTGGCCCCAAAGAGTTGTAATTCTCCTCCATCACAAAGCAGGAAAAAGGAGGGCACGCGGGGATCTGGAGGATTGCTAGAAGCACCTGCTTGCTGCTGAAGGATTGGAGTCCAAATTTCAGAAGCCTCCTTGCTCTTTGTTGCTGTTAGACTTGTTCTTTTTTCCCTGCCTGCCATGCGGCTGTCACTGAAAATATTAGTCTGAGTGGTGAGTGGTGAGTGGTGTCAGTCTGAGTGAGGCATGCAATCCTCGAACCCAGGTTGCCATTTTCCTGTATTTATGTAAAAGTGTTTTTTAGGAAGTGTTTTTTTTGTATATGTCGTTTTCCTCGTCTATAATCTTCAAAGTGTATAACTCAGTTTGGAGGAGACGATGGAATTGTCCTGGAGCATTGTGGATACTTTTGTCTACAATGGGAAACAGCTGTGATAAGAGGAAAACCCTGTTTCCTTGCAACTGCATGCCAAGGCTGTGACCGGGATGCAAATGGGATTCCAGGAGGCTTTGAAAAGGCTTGCTTTTGGGGCAGTCTACATGGAGGCACATACTAGAATAAAAAAACGTGCCTTCAAATCCATTCCCTTGATTTAAATGGCAATATAGTTGTGGCAAGCACTTGCAAGCATGTCAGATTCCGTGAGTGCTGAGATTCGGCTGCTTCAGCCTCGCATGATGCTACATTACATTTTGCTGCAGGCAACTGCGTTGCAGGAAAAACTTTCAAGAGACTAAAAAAATGATGACAAAGCTCCTGACACCACAGCACTTCACGTTTTTGTGGCAAATGTTAGAAATGCTAGATGCTTAGTATAAGACCCATAGTAGGTAGGAAAAAAGAACTGCAGTGGCACTGAAGCACCACTTGTAAACCTAGAAAGTTGAGAGGCATGGATTGGGCCTCTTTTTGACAGGGTCCACAACACCTCAAGGTCAAAGGGTTGGACTGGGCCGTTTCTTTAACAAGCCTCAAAAACATTTTATAAAATCTGGACATTGTGACATACCCCATGAGACAGAGGTCCACTATCAAGTCGTAACACTTGTTGGGCAGCCTTCAAATCAGCAGCAAATTGAACTGAGCCACAGCGCATTTCCACAAGATGCACACAAGAGCACCTCCTATTACTCAGAACTCAACCATCTCAAAGTGCTGCAGATCCTTGGCTGCCAAGGGACTTTTGATGGATTGCCCATTCCGGGGCCCATCCGCTGGCATTGCTGATGAGTGGTGCGTTGTGATGAGCCACTTGCCTTCCTCGTTCCTGACATATGTGAAAGAGAAACGGGCCAGGACCTGCTGCCTGCCACCCTTGCCATCATTTGTCTCAAACTTGTAGAGGCCGGTGATGGAGCTTGCATCAGGGCCTGCGCACCAGAATTGGGTACGACCATGCTTGTACAAAATGACCCAGGCCATCATTGGATGATATTCCTGCTGGAATAATGTAAAACTTATCGCAAGTTATAGGACCTAAATTGACTACCAGAAAGATGTCCAACAATGCAGAAGAATGGTTGCTATCCAATCAAGATAGGGCATCTGCCCTGGTCTAAGCAACACTGCAAGCTCAGAGTCATAAGGTATTTCCTAGCTAGCTGGCTAGTTAGGGAACCTTCCCTTAATGCACGCAGATAGACCCGGCTTGCGTAGTTTTTCCTCTCTTTCTTTCATAAGGTGCCACCATTTGGCATTTTGAGATGCTGGGATTCAGGGGGGTCCTTGCTCTCAACCACTTTTACATGCAAACCACTTACTCAAGAGTTTGATGTCCAAAATGTCTTGCCCCTTCTCATCTTTCAGGACCTCTCCTCGGGGATCTGTGTACAGCAAACAAAAATCTTGAGTGGATTCAGAAACATAGCCTTGAGAGCAGACAGAAGTGCATTGGCTGAGAAAGAGCCTCAAAGCCAGAAAGTATAGCAAAAGATTCCCCATCATGAAAATATACACATGATTCAATCCCTGCATTCCACACAACTTAAGAAAGAAGTGCTGTCAGCTAGACCAGCAAAAGGCTTCTTACAACCTTCTTACAAGACCTTACAACTTTACCCTCACCCATGTGTAAAAATGAGTGCACATCAATTCTGTATGGAGCGATGACATTGAAGATGTAAGTCTTACTCTTTGTAGTAAGTCTTTAAAGTGTCACTATGTCTAAGTGAGTCGAATACTCACTCAGAGAGACAAAGAAGCGCATGTAGTCAACAATGTCCTTGCGCCCGACACGGACCTGCACAAAGGACGGCAGTCTTCGTGTACATGTCAAGTGCAAATTTGGTGACTCAATATGGAAAGTTTCTTGTCTGCAGTCAGATGGGCCTTCCTGGATTGGTACCTCCATCTATGCTTTCCAGAGGCATTTCCTCCAGCGGTTGGAACCCAAAGCCATGCCAATCTTGCAGAAATCACAACCTTTTGTGCAGAGTGACACCTACCAGGGGAGACACTGTTGCCAAAAGGACAGCATCTGGTGCATACAGGTCTGCGGTGCGCTGCGCACGAGCCTCCACATTTGCCAGTGTGTCGCCACCAACAAGAGCCTCTGTTCAAAATGAGGAGGATGCATGTTTTTGGTAACGAGCATGATTCAAGAACTAAAGCTCAGGCTGTTAGGAATTAGTCCACTAGATGTGACCTGCAGTGAAGCGCGTCATCAAGACGATAATGCAATTTATAAATATGCAAACCTATGAGCAACAAATCATTGCTAGCCGACATGCTTATGTGACGCATTTTAAGCTGTGCTCTATGAAGGCATTGGTTGTAAAGCCTTCACCCAAAGATCACAGTTGGCATGGGGACTTCATGTGTTAGACTTCACTGGCTCTAAGACTGCACAAGACATTGCTCATGCAGGTTTGCATGTAAGCCTGGTTTCCTGCATACAACAAATGTTGACTGGGCTTACCTTTGTCAAACAACGCGTCAAACCACCTATGCAGGTGTTGCACAACCTGCAAGGGTATTACATTTCAGCAGCCTGTGAAGCAGTGCCTGGACTGTTTGATCTGGTGAACAAGATGAATACTATACGACCAGATCAAAAGCTCAACAAAGTGTCATGTCAAATTAACATCAGATCCGAACTGGCACTTTCTGGTTTTGTAGCTTTGTTGTGGAGGGCACCCACGGCTCTTCTGAGCCAAGGTGCCTCCTTTTCCTTAATCGATGTAGGGTGTAGAATCTCCTCCGCCTACATAGTTCATCTTTCTTCGTTTCTTTCATCTAGAAGTCCCTCAGGGGAGGCTCCCAATTCAAACCAAGTCCATGGTAAAAAACAAGCATGCAGATGGCAAACGCACCAAGCCCCTTTCAGCCACGTAGTCAGGTTGCTGGGATGAGTGGAAGTTAGCAATTTTCCAGCTGCCGTCTTTCTGCTTCTTGTACAGGAAAGTGAATCGAGCAAGGGTTTTCACCCTCTCCGGCTTGCTTGCCTCAAGCTCGGTACTGTTGTCCTGTGCGTGTGACGTTGCAGAGTGTGAGCGGTAGGTACCCTTAGAAAAGATAAAATGTGGGCAGTTGACCATGAAAATTACTTAGGCCAAGTAAAGTAAATTCAGGGATTGACATAGGAGATGTGTCAGACATGCCGCAAGCCTATAGGTGCACACTAAATACACTTGTGCATGCAATGGACAGCAGGAACATTTTTCCAAAAGCTGTACTCACCACTTGGAAGACGTACAAGCCTTGATCAATTGCGACATCAGTCCCAATCATCTTGATCACACGCTGCCCAGGCACAATCTTCCCAACAGGGTTCTGCAGTGCAATTGCAGGTCAATCACATCTCTGTGAATCTTCATTGAAGTGCAATCTTCAGGAAGGAAAAGGACCATATGGTTACTGCTCAACCCTCCTGACTCATGACTAGTGCTGCTTGCCTGGGCAGTAAGCATGAATCCACTCCTGAAAGGTAGCTTGACAAGCTGGAATTGCTGCAGAAAATGGCTTGCAAGCCCATAGCTTGAATCCGTACAGGCAGTAATTCAAGCAAGTGTGACACGCACCCTGGCCAAGAAGGAAGTGCCTTTGCCTTGAGACCTGTCAAAGTAATCTCGGATGTTGTCAAGCCCAGTCTTCAGCTGCAAGACCAAAATTTGCGGAAGACAGCATTCACAAGATTACCAGGCAAAGAATCAAGGGTGCTGCTTTCACTGTTGAAAAAGATGCATAAGCACATGGCTTGGTCAATTTCAGTGGATCATGCAGGGGCGTATTGCTAGAGTGCATGGCGGAAGATCTGTGTCAAAGGTGTCAAAGGATACCATTTCCCCTTAGCCGGAAAATGGGGTTAGAAATGGCATTGTTACAGTCCCAAGAGATGACGGTTGCTGCTAGCTTCATAAGGACAAGCCTGTCACACCACTGTATGAAACTGACATCTTTGGCAAGGATCAAAGTCATGGCCATCACCCACCTCATCAGAAAGCGTAGGCAGCACAGCTGCATCTTGAGCAAAGCACTCAATTACATCCTTTGCGCTCCCAAACTCGGTCTTTGTATTCTTTGCCCAGCCTACATACAATTCATACAGCATCAAGGCGCAGCCTTCAGTAGTCTAGATCTGCAGCAATCAACATGGCACCTGTACACGTGCCAGACAGAAACTGGTGTCCGATCAGGCTTGCATCTACTACGCGCCAAAATCTTGGCTTGTTAGCTTAGAAGGAGAAATTAGCTAGCTGCTTGACCACCTTCCTCTTGTTGGGCTGATCTGTAGTAGCTCTTTTGCTTACCTGCTACCAGGGCGCTGTTCCACTTGTCAAAGAGACCGGCAATCTGGGAATACATTTCTCCATGCTCCAAAACCTGTGATCCTGTCTCTATCGGCACCCATGTTGGCATGCCAGAGTTGTTTGCATTAGCACTGCTAAAGTCAAATGGGACTGCAGGGAGGTTGCTACGTGGTGCACCATTGGCCGAATCATTTCCAAGATTTGCCTTGTTTCCTTCCTGGTGTTGCTGCAAGCCTGCCTGTGGCTGCGCTGGAACTTTGCCAGACTCTCTGACCTGACTATGCGGCTCCTCAGCCTGCAGAGCCCTGGAGAGAATGCTTCCTCGCACCACCATGGCTGATTTGCGCAGAACAGGCCCTACAAGGTGCCTGGAGGGAGCAGCTGCAGTGCTGCAGGCCTGCAGGACGGTAAGCACAGGGCAGATGGATATATGGACGCAATCAAACAACGATCTGCTCATGTATATGGGTTGTCCATGCACGTAAGCATCCATATGTATTCCTGAGTATGCGTCGACGTCACCTCTTTGCTGAAAAATTTCGGATTGACAAAAAATTTTACATTAATCTAAATAATCTTGATTGATCGCGCATGGGGAGGAGTGCCTACCTGCTTGCTGGTGAGGCGATGCTTGGAGAGAAGGAGAGCCATTTGTGCCACTTTAAGTGAACACTATTTTAATAACAATATTAGGTTCGGGGATTGCGCACGAGTGCTTAAGTGGCATCCGTACATGTACTGCCCCCAGGACCGGAGGACAGGACCGGACTGCTACGTAGTAGAATCCTACCACAATACAACGTTTCCAGAGCTGGGGGATAAGCAAACTGGCTCGAATTCATTGTGCAGTGATTCCTGTACTCGTTAGAACTTGTAGCAGTTATAACTGAGGCTCTCAATGCTGTGAGAGCTCCAATTATAATTCTAAATTAAGAAGTCGTTCCCCTGCATGCTGCGCAGCAGAGGGATGCCCTAACTGAAAATATAACCCTATCCTATCCTATCCTGTCCTAAAGATGGTCCATCAAGAGCCTCTGCCTGAGGATACATGATATGTCACCCCATGGGCCAGGTGTTGTGACGAATGTGGTCATTAGATCATGGCCAAACAGGCAATTGGTCGGGTACCGCTACGCTGAAACTGATCAGTTTCAGCGTAGCGGTACCCGACCAATTGAGTGCTGAGCATGAGTGCTGAGCTCCACCCCTTCAGCATTACCTACATGTCTGGCAAGAATTTGCAAATGAAGTTGCAGGTATCGTTGTACCACTATTTAACGAACTCAACTAACTTGCAGCACACTCTCATCACAGCAGACTCTTGTCATGACAATTCTGGGCTTTTTAAAGTTCCAGTCCTAACCGTATGTTCCTAAAGAGTAAAATTCTACGTTGGACACTAGGCAGCGTGCATGAAGGAAAGACCAAACAGTCAGCGCTGAGACTAACAGTGAGCCCCACCAGTGGTCTCAAGATTTGCTAGGAGCAACCAAGGTAACGTGGATCTGGAGGGCTGTCAGCCATCTGTCCAGGGGTGTGCCTCGCCCTCCTGTAAATAGCCCGTCCTGTCGCCTCCCTCTCCGATCCACCATTGTTCAGGTCGTGAATTGGATGGTATGCTTGGCGTTGAATATTTTTGTTGAGGCCTTCTTTAGGAAGGCCTGGCTCACAGAGGGGTTCAATTGTTTGTAGATATCCAACAACTCCTATCAGGATAGTTTTAGTGCAACTCTGTTATTGCGGGATGCCCCTAACACACACATGCATCTTGACTCCAGGACTTACAGCAACCCCCTCTTTAATGCTCAGAATATGGAAATAGAAAAGCTCTCCCCCGTAGCCAGGACAGCCCATCCCCAAACAGTCAATCACATACAGAGGCGCACATGTGCCAAGACAGACGCCCTCGCAAAAGAAACAACTCCTATGTGGAAGGACCACAAGCACAAGCGAATGACATTAACCCCACCCAACCCCTTTTGACACCCCTCACACAGGCCCTGCCCCTAGAACCCATTCAGACCCCACAAACTGGGGGCAGGAGGCCCAGAGGGAGCCGAGATCCTACAGCATCATGGTATGATACCTAGAACAGGTATGATACCTAGAACACCACACACAACCCAATATAACCCCATGCCCCCTACCTCCAAACACACCAGGCACGGACGTTACCCAGTGGCTCTGGGATTATAAGCAGGATAAGGCTGCTGAATTGAGCGCAGAACAAGCTAGCGACACCATCTTCCGCTATGACCATGTCATCCTAAAATCTTGGGCTGGCAACATTTACGGAGATCCAAGAGGTCCTCCCAAAAGAAGCAGCAAACTCAATACAAAGTCCAATGGCACACTGTAACAATTGAAAAGTGGGCCTTTTTCCAAAATGATGGGCTGAAAGTAGCCTACTCAAAGCATGGACCTAGAAGGATTAAAAAAGACCCGTGCTGCCAACTTTGCTGGAGCCCAGTGAGCAAAGAACACACCCATGAATCTCAATGCTACGACGATATGCCCACCTGTGATACCTGCCACCGCACATACCATTGGGGCTGTCTCATAGATGTCGAAGTTTGCTCCCAGGATGACTGGGCATTGAGTAAACCAAATGAGCGTTGGGACTGCCCTGCATGCGCCCCTCTATCAGATCCACAAAAAGCGGAAAGGATCAACTTCTCTGAAGAATGCAAAATGAGCCATGTGGAATGGCATCCTAAATGGGAAGTTGCTGATATGTTGCAAATGCATCCAGATCTGCATGCTCATGTGCAAGCCTTTGAGGAGGAGAGACTGGACCAAACAGTTGACCCCCTGAACGGTGAGATATACCTGGACAATCTTGTCAACCAAGGCTTTGAAGGCGATCCTCAAAGCCTTTCTGACTCCCCATGGCTTTCAACTACTGGCTGCGCCATTTGCAAGAATGTAACCTTTGACTTCCAACCTACCAACCCCCAGACAGACATCATGACAACATGGCAATGTCAGATAATTATAAGAACTGTTGACCTCGATGAGATTCATGACATGAAAGAAACCCAGCAAGATGACCCATCTGATGAGGATACAGCACCTGCCAAATGCCGGAAGTAACCACTTCCGAATGTGCCTGTATCGACAGTACCCATGGCAAGTGCGTTGGTATGCTGACTGTAGACAGACTCAAGACCCTGCTTGAAGCTTATGAAGCAGCTCGAAAGGCAGGCATCCACGCCACCATCCAGCCACTTATCCAGGACCCAGCAACTGAAATTATGGGACTGCTCTCACATCAAAAGGCTCAACAAAAACATCTCTCTGCCAAGAGCAAAAAGGCCTACAATTCTAACAAGCTGATCACACCCCCCCACATTTGATTAGCCCTACATAAATGGTGCATGGTCTCAACAGAGAGGTTCTCCAACCCTCTTGAATTTGACGGTACTTTCAACACTTATTTCAGCACAAGCTGCCGCGACCAGGTCTTTGGGGCACACACAGGCAAACTCTGTGTGCGCTTCAATAGCTTCTCCTTCTGCCATCCCCCTCATGGTGACAAAACTATGTTCAGACTCCTGCGCCATGCAGTGCACTCCTCCCTCCGAACCACAGATCCAGTTGCCACCTTCTTGCTTTTGCCCCACTGGAGAGGCTTCAGCTGCAATGCTTACATTAGTTGGCTTGACCATTACCCAGGTCTTGCTAAAGTGCTTGCCAAATTCCCTGCCGGAAACATCCAATTCCAGGCACCCCAGCACTGGCTCAGCAGCATACCTAACCCCAGCCTACCTTCTTATCCTATGCAACTCATTGTTTTCTGGAATCTTAATGCTAGAGAAGCACTTGACAGTGCAAACAAATACTGGTTCCAACTCCGTACCAGAAACTCACTGGCTACCCCTGGATCCTCCAAATCCCGCCACGCCACTGCATACCCACCAGCACCTCGCATCAAACAACTAGAAAAAAGAAATTCCAATCTCTCCCCCCTGACATCCACATCTGTTCACACAAGTGCCCTCAGGTAAGGGCAGCCTTCCTTCCTGCCGACTACAAGGAGATGTTCACACCTAAAATCAAAGACCGGAAAGAAATCACCTACACAGATGGCAATATAATCAAGTACAAAGACGATAACTCCCCACCAATTTCTGGTTCAGTTGTTTAAAAACCGGGAAGGGACACTGCTCCACCCTCCCAACACCTGCAGCTGCACATAAAACCCAATGGTCATGGTCCTACTAACACCATCAACAGAGCAGAAGTTGCAGGTATTTTTGTGGCACTCCAACAAGGGCAATTTGACATTGCCTCTGATAGTGCATCTTGCCTCTTTCAGAATTCTAAACAAATCCTTCACCTGATGCGCATGAGGAACCACCTACATGCAGAGCTCATTCAGGCTATATCAACCATATTAGAGCACTCCCCAAACCCTATCCATTTCTACAAAGTCAAAGCCCACTCTGGTATTATTGGTAACTTACCTCGTTGAACGAGGGGGCCAATACTTGTGCACGCACTGCAGCACTCACGGACATCACGGACATTGCACTTCCAGATGCCAAGGACCCATTCCACAATAACTACTGGCTCTCACTGAAGACCTCTCAAGCACAAAATGGTGGCAGGCACTGCTCCCACGCTTCCCCAATCCGATACCTCACCAATCTGAACGACAAACTTAAATTACATGCACAAAAATCACAGGCTTGGCTTTGCGGATATTATTGGTTACCATTACAATAGCTGGCAAAGGCTCCACCATGCCATACAGCCCGATTCCCCTGTCACCACCGCCAACATTCAAGCTCACAACCCGAAGTGTCAACTTGCTAACAAAGAGACCAGCAAAGCCTTCTGGAGAAATCCAAAGATCACCCTTAAACAGCAGATAAATATAACCAAATACTGCACAGGGACAATCTACACACAAAAGCATGTCAACAGGTTCAACAAATCTTCCACATCTGAAAGGTGTCCGCTCTGTGACGACATGGATAGTATTTATCATACTGTCCTCAGATGTTCAAACACGACCATGAGTGGTATGCACACCAACAGGTACCATGAGGGCCTTAGCCTCTGTGTAAAAGCCTTTAGTAAAGGCAGATTGGGCTCATCCCTTATTGGTATGCCATACCAGTGGATGCCTGCCGTAATGAGAGACTCCTGCATCAGAATATACACTGTATATTATATTATACTTGCAAGTATCCCTAAAAACATTTCACGAGCTATTCCAGACTGGGTTTTCCCTAACGGCACTGGCTCCTCTGCCCGCCACCAAAGCCGCCCTAATGCTCTCTTTGTGCGCTCTATCCCAGGCCGACAAGCCCACCATGATCCTTCCAAGATCCCTCCTCAAGACAGGGATGTCCACCTTGTTGAGCTGAAATTCTGTCCAGACACGAATCCCTCTGTTTCTCTGGAAACTGCAACTGCCCAGCATGCCCACACACTAACCAGACTTAAAAACCCGCAGCTCAAGAAACCAAACAGGAATAACAAAGTGACTCTACATATCATTCTGATTGGTGTGGCTGGCACCATTTACCGCGACAATCAAACCTCTTGTCAATTTAGGTCTAACCAAGCATAAAGCTAAGTCCCTAGCTTTCAAATTGAGCTGCCACACCCTGCAAAGATTAACCACCATCATTAACACCAGACATGCTCTTTGCTTACAGGGGGCTTCAGTGTGTGGGGGGGGTCACTAGGTGTGCAGAGTTGGATACCAGGAGAAGGAGAGTTTGGGCGTCTCGGGGCACTGCTGACAACCCGCCCGATCCTCATTAGTTCTGTTTCTTCCCTCTCCTAGGTGTCATGCTGAATCAACATTACTGCACTTTTGTTGTTCTCAAAGCAGGTAACACAAGCTGTAGCTAGTGTAGTTTTGAGGGACCCTTGGTGAGGCCCTTGCTAGCCTGCTAGTTAAGGGACCTTTCCTTAATGCACGCGGCCTTTGGCTTGCGTAGACTTTTCTTTTCTTTTTCTTTTTCTTTTTCTTTTTGGTATGCCCTTAAAGATTTCTTGTGTTGAGGCTCTCTATGGTGTGACTGTGTAGACCTTAGAAAAGAAAGACAATGCAGGCAGAGGAAACTTTCCCTACATCAATTAAGGATAAGGGGATACATTGGCCCTAAAGAGTTGTAGTCCCTTCCGCCACAAAGCAAAAGAACAGAATTGTAATCTAATAAGGTGAATGATTCTG
>OU611766.1:5472442-5504942 GCA_914767535.2 Dunaliella primolecta
AACGCCCAATGGCTGCTGCCTCTATGTCTTCTTTTCTTGTATTCACCTGGACAGACTCATGAGTCATGAAGCACGAGCCCATCTAGGCCAGGCAGCCCAGGTGGCTGGCAAAGCCCAGGGGCACAAAGTTGTGCGTGTTTTTTTTTGAGCCCGAGGGCTGCTGCCTCTCTGTTTTCTTTTCTTGTATTAGCCTGTACAGACTCATGAAGCACGAGCCCACCAAGACCAGGCAGCCCAGGTGATACTCTCAGCCCAAGGGCTGCTGCCTCTTTGTTGTCTTCTTTTCATAACTTTTTCTTATCCCAGCCCCTGGGCGCAGCAAATGGCCAATGCCTGTTGCCATGTGCTGCTCAAGCACGAGCACCTGACTTTGTGGTGCATCCTTTTCTTTGCTGTGCAATTGCCCCTTATTTTACCTAGCTTGTGTGATGCTTCCTGAGCTCTTGCATCCGTCGTTTGTGTCTTTGTCATGCTCAAGTGCATCGCTCTACAGGTTCCTTGCAGCACCGCAACTGTGTACTGCCTGCGCAGGCATATGCAAGTGCTTCTTGCAAGTGTTCCTTGCAGTGTTCAATGCGAGTGTTCATTGCAGCACTGCAAGTGTGCATTGCCTGCGCGGGCATATGCAAGTGAAACCAAACATTATGCAGGCTGTGAGTCAGGTCAGCCAAGTAGGTTTGAGTTAATGCCCCACTGCAACCAGATGATTCTGAGTATGCAGGACCTTTGTCTAGACCTATCTTAGCAACTCTGCATACTCAGTTTGTGCCGGGGGGTGCCCAGGGTGTGGGGCCAGAAATCAAGCAAAACCCCTGCCAAAATGGGGTCTCCAGGAAGCACCCCCCGGGCTTACCTGACCAGCAGCGATGGCTGGGCACTTTATCAGGAGCACATTCTGGGGGGTCCGGGGTGCTGGGGCGGGGGTCCAGAAAATCGCTCCCCGGACCTCGATTTTGGCAGGGAAAATGGTGAGTTAACATAGCAGAGCAACCACTGTACCATCTGGGGTCGCGACACTTTTGCTGGTACGAATAAAATATTTAAAGAAAATTGGCTCGCTGGGAATTTGCACAGAGCTTCAAATTTAAATGATTTGGCCAGCTGTCACTGCTCGCCAGGAGCCACTCCCTGCTCATCTGGGCCCCCAAACTCGGCAGGCATACCTAGAAAGCATGCTGAACAAGTCCTCATACTCAGGTTGTGGCCAAACACAGTGCTTGCCTGGTTTCCCTGTTCACACCACTTTTGCCTACCAGGTGCGCACAGGTGACCATGCTCTAAGTGCTCTGGACCAAAATTTGCCCCCCCCTTTTTTTCACTCCGAAGGATCGAGATTGACCTAAAACCTACCTGAGAGCCAAAATATGGGCAGAATTTGGGCCAAAGCAGGTGTTGTGGCACCCATTTTCCTGGAAATGGTCAAAAATGACCTAAAATGCCCATGGCTCAATCCTAGAGCCCCACCCTCCCTTTTTTGATGCAGAAGCACCAGTTTAGGCATCCTCAACCACTCAGCATACTCAGTTTGCAGCGGGGCATTAACTCCTCATTTTCACACATAGCTTGGCTGAGCTGACTGTGAGAACACTCCCCACATGAATTAAGGAGAACAGGTTACCTTGGGCATATGCAAGTGAAGGTGTAAATAGAAGCATGCAACTTCGTAAGATATGTGGGCACCTTCTGTCCTTGATGCTCCTTCCGGCCATTAATGAACCATCTATCCCATCTAGATATGCTTGATGAGAAAGGTCAGTTGCAGAATCGAGATGCAATGCTTTCAGCATGAAAGGCTGAGAGTCACGCACTTGAGCAGAGCAAAAAAAATTGAAGTTGAGCAGGACTGTTGCAGGCGTGTGAGAGTTGTGTTTGAAGTGTTTGGCTGCTGTGTCGGTTTTCCTGGTGACTACGGCTTTGGCAGCACGCTTGCAGGAGCATGCGACCCTGCGGCTTGTGAAGTGATACCTCTTGTGTTAATGTAACTTCTTGGCTGAAACCTAAGGGCCACCGTGCACTTGACGTGGTTGTTGCTCGGCTGCAGGGACTTCTTGGTCTTAGTTATCCCCGGCATCAGTGATTGGAAGCGGGAGACACTAGAAAAGGATGGAGCCAAGGTGGGTGATAGGAAACAACCCTGCTGTGTGAGTGTGCATTCGTGTATGGGTGTGTGGGTGTGGGTGTGGGTGGGTGTGCTGAGGGTGGGGGTGTTTGTTCTAAAAGTGCCGATGTGTGCATTTGGCTCTTTTTATTACAGGCAAGCCATGGCTTGGTCAGCCTACTCTACAAAACAATGGCCTTGTTCATGCCTGTGCGTTGAAGACAGATAGGCGCACACAAACATATGAATGCGCATGCACACACGCAATGCACACACGCGCGCGCATACAACACACACGTAAGCATGGACACACACACACACACTCACACAAACACTCGTTGTGCAGCTGGTAGAAGTTCCGCCAGATGTGCTCGAGCAGCTGCTGCAGCCAGAATCCAATTGGTTGACCTCAGAGAAGCGCTGGAAGTACAACTTTGCTAAGCTGCACGCATGGTAAGTGAGTTACCGTAGGTGCAATGATGTGCATGGGAGTGAGGGAATGAAAGGAAATATTATTATTATTATTATTATCATTATTATCATTATTATCATTAAGGAAATGAAGGAAAGTGTGCAATGAAGCTCAAGGATATGGAAAAAAAGTGCAATGAAGGGTAAGAGGGCATGGGTACAATGAAGCGCATGATGAGCAAGCGCAAGGGAATGGGTGCGAGAGAGAGGGAGGGGGATATTGGGAGAGGTAACAATGGGTCCTTTTTTGTTGAATCCTTGATTTTTGTTTGACTTTGGTTTTGAGGCTGTAGGGCAGATAAAACAGATGTGAGCTGCGTCCTCCCTTGGATTCCCTCTCAACCATGGCTTGCTCTGATGCATCATGCACTAAGTTTGAGCCCCATCATCCCAGATCACGAGCACGACTGTCCTGAAGCCACAACGAGCAATATGGCTTTCTGAATCCAGTACTTACCCCATGCTCCTTCTGAGACTGAAAATCTGGGTATCCAGTGCAATGTGCAATGTGTAGCCCCTTTTTGTCCGCTAATCTTGAGAAAGATATCTTGACGGATGCATGGCACATGACTCATGTGACATGGGTGAAAAATGAGGGTTGCATGTAGCAGCTGTCATCTAAGGTGTGTCTGGCCTTTAAATTTGACTGCCTGAGAAATCTGTTACGTGCCCACCTGTCCATAGGGCTTGCCCTTCCAAGAAGCATGAATGAAGACTCTTGGTCTCCTTCCCTGCAGCAAAGTTGTCGTAATCTCCATGGTGTCTACATTTTGACTGCTCTTATGGCTTCTCTCGTGCAGGGTTCAATAGGGGACAAGCAGGCTGCTGTAAGCCTTCACATGTGCCTTTGACTCATTATTCAACTTGTATATGCTTTGCTTTCACACTATCTATGCTCAGGAACCTGATTGAGTACGAGAGGATTGCCTACATAGATGCTGATGTCTGGGTGAGTGAGCGGGTGATGCTTGGTTGGGTTAGTGGGTAACACCTTGTATGCCTCTGCCAACACTGTTAAGTCATTGTCATTCAGCTCACTATCAGTCGTTCCATTGCACTGTAAGACTTCCACTACATATAATCTTCATCCAGCTCGTGTCCTGCTTGGCATGCTTGCGCGTGTCGTCATAGGCTCCAAGTGGCAAACACAGTGAGGAATGCGCTCACCTGTCGTGAAATGTCAACCCAATCACACAGGCTCCAGATTCTTGCATTTTTGCTTACAACCTTCTACATGTTCTAGGAAGTCTAATACGTGTCCATGTTGGCTCTATGTGCACATACATTTCAAGGCTAGCATGCTTGGCATACTCCCTCGCACTGCGGCTGAACTGACAGAGGAATAGAATGGGACAAACCTACCACGCGAACCTACTGGCGTGTCACTCAGTGCCGATCAGAAACAATCGAGCTTCGAGCTTAGCAGCAAATGATTAGTGTGCAGGCACTTGTGTGTGGGTGTGTGGGGGGGGAGAATGACCTACCCCCTGCTCCATTTAACACAGGGGGATCATTTAACGCAGGTTCCTGCCCCTTGCTCCATTCAACACAGGGGGATGTCGTTCATTTAACACAGGGGGATCATTTAACGCAGGTTCCTGCCCCTTGCTCCATTCAACACAGGGGGATGTGGTTAATTTAAGACAGGGGGATCATTTAACACAGGTTCCTGCCCCTTGCTTCATTCAACATAGGGGAATGTGGTCCATTTAACACAGGGGGATCATTTAATGCAGGTGCCTGCCCCTTGCTCCATTTAACACAGGGGGATGTGGTGTGTTTGCGTCGCGCAGGTCAGGGCAAACATGGACGGCATGTTTTCCTTTGTCAAAGACTTCCCATTTGCGGCTGTGCGAGACCTTGAACACAACGTTTTCCTGGGCCTGCGCACGCTTGGTGAAGGCTTCAATGCGGGCATGTTTGCTCTGCAGCCATCGCAGGAAGTGTGAGTGAAGACTTTGATGCCGGCATGTTTGCTCTGCAGCCATCGCAGGAAGTGTCAGTGAAGAGGTTGGCTGGCAGTTTGAGTGTGCTTAGCTCATCGTGCCAAACTTGTGCCAGACTTGTGTTCATAAAGTGCCAGACTTGTATTGATAAAAGTTTTAGTGGATTAGAAAAGATAACGTGCACGACCCATACAGTTACGAAAGCACCCAGAAAGGCAGCCAAGTGTTGGTCTTTTGTCTGTGTTTCCTCATATTAGCGTTTGCTTCCATTTTTACACTCCAAAATTAAACCAACACCCTAAAAGGCATGCTTTGTGTGCTCCTACTAGCATTATCTGCAGTGCCTGCACCCTTCACTCAAAGAAGTGACTCGTTGGATCGCTCCCGATTTGACGATTTATGAGACTCACTTGGTTGCACGCGCAGGTTTGGGCATATGGTCAGCTTGATCAACCATATAGACAAGTACAAAATCCATGATATGGGTGGGTGTAGCTCAAAGATAAATCGCTGTGCACACGCGCGCACACACACACATACACACACACACACACACACACACACACCAAAGGCATGGGATCGAACATGTAAGAAGAAATGCTTCCTGCCATGAGGCTCTTGTGATCTTTTATGACTCTTCTAGTTTGGAGGACTGTCAGCAATTAAAAATGCCAGACGAAGAATGTCCATTTGATTTAACAAGGAGGCTATGTCTTTGTAGAATTAAAATGAAATGAGTTGCGGGGGTGTCATGAAGTTTCAACCTGCCGCTTTTCATTGAAGTCTTATAAAGTCTTTCCCAGGTCAAAAATGGTGAAATCCTTCTCCTAACACTGCTTCCTTCCTACCACCTCTCATCCTAGCACCTCCTTTCATTTGCAGGCAGTGCTGTTTCTTTCCTCTGCTCCCTTAACTCTTCCATATGAGCTCAACAAACCTGTATCTAAGATTTGATACAAGAAAATATCTGAGCGGAAATCTTCTTCATGTGGGCTCAACGCACTTGCATCTGAAATGTGCATACTGGGCTTAGCAGCTACCCACTTAAGCTGGAACATACCATTGCATGGCGCTGTATACCTTCGGATAGCGTTTTTCCATTAAAACAAGCTGCCTACTTACCCTCCTTCCCTCTCCACCTTCCTTCCGTGCAGAGCAAGGCTTCTTGAATTATTATTATGGCGTGTCGTGGAATGAGATCCCAAGGGAATATTCGGGCAACCATTTAGGCCAGGTGTCGGAGCTCAACTACTCTAGGTGGGCCATTGCAAGCGTGCACGCGCGCACACACACATGCTTGTTAACATGCGTACACAATAAAGAGCTTAAAGAATTCAGAGGGCAGACGACCATAACTATTGGGCTTGTGTGCAAGTGTTATTGTGTGCTTTGGTTTGCACGAGTCCGATTTTTATTTTGGGCCTGCCAAGTTTCCCCTGTTGGTAGCAAGTATTCTTGTAGGGAGCTGCCAGTGCTTGAGGGAGGTGGCCCAGGCTTCCTTCTGCGAGAGTCTCCGAGCTCTTGCTGCTATTTCTCTTTGGGCAATTTGTGTGCATGATGCAAGCGCTGTTCCAACATGCAAGCGTTGCCAAGCCTCTGCTGCTGCTGCTGCTGCTGCTGCTGCTGCTGCTTCTTCCCTTGGGGCAGGTCTGCACACGAAAAGATGTGGACAAAGCTTGGGAGCTGGGGGGGGCAGGGCGAGATGGCCCTGGTGTGGCTACAGGAACTTCTAGCAGACATGCCAGAGTACAGGGGGGACGCTCGGATCGCATCTGCAGGTGCGTTCACAATTCAGTCACTTGACGCTCGTGCAATCAGAAGCTGTGTGGGGACCTTGGGAGCTGTGGGGGGCAGGGCGATATGGCCCTGGTGTGGCTGCAGGAACTGCTAGCAGAACTGCATACCTGCCAGCCCTGCCAGCACTCCCTGAAAGCTGAAACTCTGTATCCCTACAAGATGTCCCCTTAATTGTGCTGCAGCGTGTGCACACAGCTCTGTATGTACACAGTTCTGTGTGTGCACACTACTCAGTATGCTGCAGCTGCCCTTCTGCGTCCTTTGGCCCCACAACCATTTGTTGCTGTGAATGTCACAAAGCGTTTTGCCACTTGCGATGCACAAAAATGAAAATCAAGGCAAAAAGCCTTTGTCCCAAGTTCTTGGCGATTATTGTTTTTCGGTGCCTGTTACTCCTTGCGTCACTTAGATGTGTCCTGCTGCCATTGTGCGTCCTTTGGCCTTGCAACCACTTGTTGCTACAAATGTCACAATTCTTCCCGTCCCTCGCGCAACGCTAATACAAATCAATTTTATAATCTCTCTTCTAAGTTTTGGTAATTTATTCGGCTCCTGTGACTCCATGCGTCCCTTTAATGTGTGTCCTGCTGCCGTTGTGCGTCCTTTGGCCTCAAGACCATTAAAAGCTTTGCAAACATCGCAAAGCTTCTTGTCCCTCGTCTCCTGTGCTTGTATCCCTTCAATGTGTCCCACTTCCATTGTGCGTCTCTTGGCCTGAGGACCGTTATCCACACCCTTGCAAAGTTCAAAGCTTTCTGTTTACCCGTGACTCCCATGTGTCTTTGAAGAGCCAGCCAGGTTGGGGGCTCTGTCAGAGTCTCACCCCCTGTTTCCTTTATACATTTATGTCCTTCTACCTCAGGGCCCCCTGGGCCTTTCTTTCACAGCTTTTGGGCCTTCGTTGATGCCCCACACTCTTTGTGTCCTTTGTCCACAACCACAGGGGCCACTAAGCTTTTTCATGCACAAGCTGAGGGGCTACTGAGCTCTTCTTGCACAACCTCTGGGGCCACTAAGCTGTTCATGCACATCCTTAGGAAATTGTCCGTGTCCCTCACCCGCTCTGTCCTTGAGCCCTCCATCCATGACATGTGTCCCTCTGCCATGCTCAGCCTGCTTGGGGCTACCTAAGGGAAGGAAAAGGGCTACGCCAGCCAAGAAGGCCGCATGCATTAAGGAAAGGTTCCCTGACTTGCAAGCTAGCAAGGATACTACCAAGTGAGGCTGCCTATTGTCTTTTCAATGGTGGACCTCCATATATAACCCTCATCTGTAACAGCTTGTCCACCAACCATGCCCACCCCACGTCTGATGACATGACACCTTATTTGGTTACATCCCTTAAGAATGGAAATATGTGATGACTGCAGTTCTCAAGGTGGTGCAGTACCCACTGTGCTCCTCAGGTGCCAGCCAACTGGGGGCTGCCCTAGCAAAGCTGCGTGGCAACTTGAGGAGGATAGTGGGCCGCAGGCTGGGCTTCTAGCGATCACGTTGCTTTGTTCTCCCCCCACAGAAGTCTTGCTGTAGGGGTAAGGTGCACGCAACTCTGCGTGGCCGCATGAAGAGGATCGCCGGAAGGAAAGCAAAGGGTTGCATAGCTGTACCTGCTAACAAAGGCAGCTTAGAGGATTGTGGGTCACAGGCTGGGCTTCTAGCAGGCATGGGACTTTGTTCATTCTTTGCTGATGGAAGTCTTGCTTTAAGGGTGTTTTTGGATGCATTGGGCTGCCCTATAGCAAAGTTGCGTGGCCACATGAGGCAGATATTGGACTGTAGGCTGGGCTTCTGGCAGGAACGAAACTCCGTTCTTCCTCTGTGGAAGGATGTCCTGCTATAGGGGTAAGGTGCATGCAAAGTTGCATGGCCACATCGGGAGGATCATGGGCTCTAGGCTGGGCTTCTGGCAGGCATGAGGCTCTGTCCTTCCTCCACGGAAGGAAGCCTGTTATGAGGGTAAGGTGGGATGCATGCAGCACTTTGAAGGGGGTTGTTTGTTTGCTGTAGGAAGTCTGTTACATCGAGCGGCAGTTGGCACTCAGCAAAAATTCCATGAGTGGAGGTTGCCCCACTGCAGCTAGCTTCAGGCATGCAAGGGGAGTGCGCCATGCTTGGGTGTTTGACCAGCACAGAAAGGTGCTCTGGGGATTTCAATTTGCAAGCCTTGGCCCTCGATGCAGGCTAATTTGCAAGCCGTCGCCCTCAATGCAGGGATGTTTGTGAAGGGACGCTCCTGTTGCAAGGCCGGTAAGTACAGTGTTAGGACAACCGGATTTGATGAGTGCGGACTTTGTGTGTCACACAGTTCCCATCTCGTGAGCAGGGACAAAGGCCAGGAGTGAGGGGCTCAGGTTAGTATTATGGAAAAATCGACACACTGACAATATAATGCAAATGTGTATGTGTATGTAATGTTCACTTATGTAAACATACATCTGCCTCACAAGGAAGCCTGCAGGTGATGGGGCCCTCTTGCCTCAGAACTGGGGCATGTGGGGACTCAATTAGATCAGCGGTAGTGGGTAGGGGTGCAGAGGCTGGACAGATGGCAACCTGCTGCGCTTGATGCGTATGGGTGATTGATTTCTATTTGAGTTGGCGACACAGGAATGCTCGGCCCGGGGGAAATGCACTGAGGGCAGCTTAGCTTGATGTGTGGGTCACCCTTAGGTTGATGTGCATGGGTGATAGGTGTCTGTTTGAGTTGACAACACAGGGATACTTTGTGTGGGGAAAAATGCGGATGGGCGGGCGGTCCTTTGATTGATGCGTTTAGGCGATGGGTGCCTGTTTGAGTTGATGGCAGGGGAGTACTCGGCCCACAGGTTACCCTTTCCCATTCAGGCAATTCGACACGACTCACAGGTGTTGCAGGGGTTCCCAAGTGCATGAGGAGGGGTGCCCGGTTGACCTGTTTCACCGCTTGCCTGAGTGGTGAAAAGGTCTTGTAGGTATACCTAGGTATGTGGAGGGCAAGCGAGGACACCAAGACAGGAACTGACAATGGCAGGGAATGGATTTGGAAGGACGCCAGGACACCATCTAAGCATAATCTGTAGCACAGGATAAGCAAGGGTGTGAGGGTAGAATTCTGTCAACATAGCTGGAAGAACTGAACAGCATGAAGAGCAACAGTGTTGCCTTGCAAATATACCTGGGGTGAAACTCAAAAAATTATGTGGCATAGAGCATATGGAGGGCTTTGTGCATACACTGGAAATGTTGAGGTTGCTCGTGTGTGTGTGTGTATGGGTGTGCGTGTGTGTGTGAGAGTGTGTATGTATTAGCACATCCATGGATGTAGATGGCTGCAAGGTATACTGATGCAGTACGTACATGCTCGCAAGATCCGCAAGATCCACTTGTTTCTCTTGATTATAAGTGAATATTCTCATGTTGATCGCCCGCCGGGACGGGAAGATTGTTCACGGACTATGTGTGTGTCAGCGTACCTGGGGGTCTGTTTTAAGCCAAGAAGAGGAAGCACTTGCTTGTGTTGCTGCAAGAGCTTCTTTGTGGTGGAATCCATTGGTCTTATGGTGGTTGCAATGAGCCAACCAGTGTGCTTTGTGGGGAGGCGATATGTGTATGTTTCAGGCAAGCATTAAAGGCCTCATGTTGGACTCGCCGCTGGCAAGAAACTCTCAGGCAGAGCGTCGCTTGACAGTTACCGTGATCACTGCAGATCAATAAATGTCAACCCTTGACTGCAAGTTTTATTCAGACTTCCTCAAAGTTGTTCAGCTGTTTGCACAACTATTTTTGGGGACGACTGACCATGTGGCGAGGATTTCAATCGTTGGATTGCTGTAGCGCAAAGCAGCTAATTTTTTGGCCGGAGCCTCCTGCTGAAGGACATACAGATGCTGCACGGGTTCTAGAGAGTAGGCGCAGCACTTTACTAGGGCAATGCTACTGGCAGCTAGGTTTGACAAAGTGTGCTGTGTGTGGGGATACTGGACTGGCACACATGATTGGTGAGGCGCAACTGGCTTCCTCCAAGGACGCACACATAGCCATATCCATGACAGACTTGCTCATGCATATTACAAGTCAGGCAACGACTGGATGGTGTTGCTTCAAGGTAAGCATTCTCCTAGCACAGCCTCAGCCGTGCAATCACAAAGAAGAAATCCAATTGACAAATCCACACCTCTGCCAGAACAGGCTCTTGTTGGGACATTGGGACCTGAAAAGCTCACGTGGACAATGCCTGAAAGTATGCATGCGCTACCCCACCAATCATCTGCAGTGTTGGCCAGCCTGACTAAGGCTTTCCGTAAAAGCTTCCAGGTTACAAAATTACAATGGGATTTGAATATTAGCCACGTAGTCTGGCTGCTCGGCTTGCTGGACCGTATCAGCCAGAAAATAATCCATGGCTTCAGAAAGAAGAAGAAAGAAAAGAAAAACCACGTCGGCAAAGATAACTCTCCCTACATCAATCTTGGAAAAAGGAAGACATTGGCTCAGAAGAGCCATGAGTACTCTGCACCACAAAGCTACAAAGCTGAAAGTGCTGATGGGGATCTGGAGGGTTCCTGGATGCACCTGGACCCAGAACCTAGCTGTGAAGTATGACTGTTTTCAACAGCACGCCTAGTGGTAACAAGCTTGTTGGTGTACGTAACAGAATGGGCATGAAGTTAACAATCAAGTTTAAGTTACAATGGGGTTTGACCTTCAGCCAGGTAGTTTGGCTGCTCGGTCTCCTCAACTGTTCCAACTGCACAAAAAAGAATATCCATGAGATCGGAAATAAAACGATAAGTCTCATTAGTTTGCTTTTGCAAGAAATGAATAGCATCCTCAGAGCTAGCTTGAGAATAGTAGAAAGTGCCTAAATCGTCCAGAAAAATTCTATGAGAAGAGGGGAAGTCAGAAAATAACTCTGCATAAGTCCTTTGAAGAGAACACACAGAAGTGCAAAAACAAAGGAACACAGCATGCTTTTTTTGAGTTACAAATAAGTTACAATGGGGTTTGACCTTCAGCCAGGTAGTTTGGCTGCTCGGTCTGCTCAACTGTTCCAACTGCACAAAAAATATCCATGAGATCGGAAATAAAACGATAAGTCTCATTATTTTGCTTCTGCAAGAAATGAATAGCATCCTCAGAGCTAGCTTGAGAATAGTAGAAAGTGCCTGAATCGTCCAGAAAAATTCTATAAGACGAGGGGAAGTCAGGAAATAACTGTGCATAAGCCCTTCGAAGAGAACACACAGAAGCGCAAGAATAAAGGAACACGGCATGCTTTTCATCTTGGAGTCCTCCTTGGTCACACCTATCACAAGCAGATGTGTGCTCCTGCCAAAGTGATGTCTCAACTCAAAGTATGAGCATGTAAGCGAAAACATGCTATGTTTCTCAGCGCGCGCTTGCCCAAATCAAGATGCAAATACCTTGGGACAGAAAAGGGCGCACCATGAACAGACAAGGGTCTCAAAGGAAGTGCCATCCAGTGATGATAATTGACTAATTTGTTCATGTGTTCACCATGTTCTGCCAAGGGATCAGCATTCCACACACCTCGCAGCCTTTTTCTCAGATCAACAACAAACTCCCTCATGACTATAGGCTGCCCTGACCGAACACAATGAGTAAACACGTTGCATCTGTCCGAGCCTGTGCAGGCAGCCAAAAATTCTGAGTTCCAGCATTTACGGGAAAGACTGCTCATTTCAACATCTGCTTGCAGTACCTTACTGAGTGTAGTGCTGTTGCTGCGCAGTAAAGCATTGTAAAGCCTAACTGCTGCGCGAAACCAATAGAACTGTAAAGGTTCATGCCCACACGATCAGGTTTAATGGCACATCCAAAACAACTTGTTGGTCAAGTCCGAGCTGTTTAAATTGTTTATGGGTATGCTCAGTGTAGCAGGTCCCACCAACACCCAAAAGGATGGTATGTAATATGAGCTTTTCCACTTACGTTTTTGCAAAGATCTGCATGCTGCCATTGTGCTGCTTCCAACTGCTGTCCAGGCCTCGTGTCTTATTAATTAGGATAGCACCAGGACGGCTTGATTTGAGTTTAGATCTCTTAGAAAATTACGCAAATTGTGGAAATAAAACCATAAGTTTCATTAGTTTGCTTTGCAAGGAGAGATATCTTTATAACTTACTTGGGAATTTCCTTCTCTGAGAACACAGGGGAAAGCAAGGATGTAGGGAAACGACACGCCTCCTTGCTCACGCTTCAAGCGTAAAGTTTACAAGCAGATGTGAGCTCTTGCCGCTGAGGGTATATCACACCATACAGCTTGCCATCATCAATGCGCAGCCACTCACCTACGGGCATGTCATTGCCATGAGCAGCATATGCCCAGGAACATGCCCACTAATTTGCATTATGCTTTGAGATGCTGAAAGAGCTAAAGGAATTATACGCCCAGCAAATTCTGTGATGTGGAAAATGAGTTTCATGAAAGTAGGAAAATGCAGGTATAGGCCCTTTCTCGCCTTCGTGCAGGAAACAGTATCTTTGTTTAGCTAGGGATGCTGGAATATACCAACTTGACAGCAAGGAAACTTAATCAGAAAGGAAACAATCAAGTTTGTCGGTCTATACCGACCATGGAGATCTGTCCATGACAACTTGTGCTGTGTATGCAGGTGCAAAAGACGGATTTTTAGAGATGAAGATGGCATTACTGTGGTGCACAGCAATTGGCTGACTAGCTGGGGCGCCCGGCACCCAGCACTTGCAGGCAGCTTCAAGCACTTGCAAGGTTCTGGAGAGTTGGCAGGCAACTTTTACGGGCTCTGGACTGTGACTTCATTGCCATGAAGCAGAACTTGCGCATTGATGCTTTGCGCACCGATGCTAGGTGACACACTTAACTGATAGGGGGCCAATTTAAAAGTACTATTATTCATCATATTCGCTGTTCTCTAAACGCAGCCTCCATTACCCAATCACAAGTATGAATATGACCATTTAATCAACCCACCAAACTTGCAGCAGAATCTCGTAATGACAGACCCTAGCAGCTGCAGGGTATGATGTATGTCTGGGGGGGCTACGGGACTGGCTGCTGGAGGGCGAGGTGCACGTCTGGTCGGATGCATCCATATGGCCGATAACCTGCCGGATCCACATTAGTATGTTTGCTTTGACTTGGTTTTAGCTTGTCTTTAAATTATTGGTGGAATTCACTGTTAGTCTTAGCGCTGACTGTGGGTCTCCTGAGTACACGCTTATTAGTCCATTGTAGGCTTATACACGTCTTGCACCCAACATGTTGTACAGAGAGATTGCTTGATTGGACATTATTTCTGAGACACAAAGCATCCATTATTGTTTCTGACATTGTGTTCATTGTACAAGCCTTGGGCTGTACACAGCTTTTGTAATTAAGAGTGCATGTAAATTGCGAAACTCTTGGTTTCCCACGCGATGCTCGTTTACTGACAGTTCTAGTCCAATAGCCAATCCACAAGGCCTCTGCGACTTGGAAAAATTTTTATTTCTAATGCAACAATTCGCAATCATGGTTATGAGAGCTCGCTTGCCGAGGGGAAGCTCGAAAGATCAGCTTGGGTTTTTCTCTATTGGCTACTTGGTACGTTGAAATCATTTGCTTATTTGTTTTAAAACAAATTTGTGTACCTTTTTGGTGGGACTCGATGTGCTGTTTAAAGCCAATCGGCGCAAACTGAAACCTGACGCGCATGAAAGGACTTTGGTATTATTAATCTCTCGAGAAATGTGTTTCAACTTTGCACGTTCCTAGCGTGACCCTCAATTCAATTCAACTGGCAGG
Organism: Dunaliella primolecta; assembly: GCA_914767535.2. Lineage (NCBI taxonomy): Eukaryota > Viridiplantae > Chlorophyta > Chlorophyceae > Chlamydomonadales > Dunaliellaceae > Dunaliella > Dunaliella primolecta. The sequence goes on from OU611766.1 coordinate 5,486,520, forward strand.
CATGCAAAGTCTCCAAACCCTCCCATCCAGGTATGTCATCTTGACACAGAATTCATTAGTACCTTGTTTACACTGTATGTCTTGATGCAACAACAAATGTCCTGATATGGTTTGTTGCCATCAATATCATATCTTCTCATCTCACGTGCTTTTTTCCTGCAGGTCTCTGGTTCCCATCTCAAGGGGCGGGAACCCCATTAGATGCATCAGCAACAGGATTGCAGTCAGCCCTCTTCCATGCGCCAGTCCTGCCAGTCCGTCCGGAAACAATGAAAGCAGCGCGGTCTGTAGCGCTGCTTCAAGATCAAGTTCAGGCGCAGCTCCCTTTTTGCTGCGTAGCCCTTGCACACTCCAGCGCAGCTCCTCATTGGTCTCAAGAGCTGCATCTGTGGGTAGCAGTGGAGGGGAGGAGGGACAAGTTGCAGCCATTGCCGATGACAGCCCTGGGCCCCTCCTCTCTGCCTTCATGCGCTTCAGCTCCCTTGTCACTTCGCTCTTCCCCTGTAAGTGGCGCGCGCGCGTGCATACCTCATGCATTGATAGGATAACGTTAACCTTGGCAGCCACATCGCATAAGTTTTCGTGAATGTGTGTGTGTGTGTGTGTGTGTGTGTGTGTGTGTGTGTGTGTGTGTGTGTGTGTGTGTGTGTGTGTGTGTGTGTGTGTGTGTGTGTGTGTGTGTGCGCGCGCGCGTGCGCGTGCGCATGTGTTATGTGTGATTCACAAATAATTTGACACTTATCTTTATGCCAAGGATGAAGTGTGCATGCGCGTTGAATGGTATAGATGTTGAAAGTAAACATGTGTTTTTCAGTATGCAACATGCGTCTTAGTGCTGCCTGTTGTGTGTGTGTGTGTGTGTGTTTCAGTACCCCCACCTGTCACAGAACAGTGTGTTTGTTGTGTGTTTTCAGTGCTATTTGTGCTTTTTTGTGTACGTTTGTTTTTGTGCCACCTGTTCTTTTTTGTGTGCGTCTTGGTGCCACTTGTGATTTCTTGACCACCTTCCACCTCAGGGCATGCTGCGCTGCTTCTGTTTGACAAATGTTACACGCTTACCTGCACCCCTTTCCCTGCGTTTGTGCACCCGTTTTTCTCACCACCAGCTCACCTAATGTATCCTGCTTATTACATGCCTTCTAGTAGGTTTGGCCAATCCCATGCTCATGAGTTCTCTGCCGTGCATATCTTAAGTATAGCATAAAACTCATCAGCACTGGATGGATGCCGAGGGAAGTAAAAATAGTGGAGTTGGTCAACCTTGCTTGAATGCCAATCTCTGCAATGCTTTTGTCCTGTTTTGGTCGAGTCTCCTCTGCTCTTACCCAAAGATCGTTCCAACCTCCTTCACTGTGTATCAATGCTTGGGTGCAACCTTTCCACTGATTACTCGTTTTTTGGCCCCTAACTCGTGCCTTAATCTGCAGTTTGGGTAATATGTGCTGCTTTTGGAGGATTCCACAAGCCTGAGCTCTTCAATTGGTAGGTGGCTTACAGGATCAAGCTGTAGGATCAAGCTGCAGGTGGCTTACAAGGTCAAGCTGTCGTTGACTGACAGGCACAAGTCGTAGAATAAAGCTGTGGGTGGCTTACAGGATCAAGCTGTGTATGGAATGTCAGCTTAATCCAAGCACGGTCATGCCCACAACACTCGTGTGTGTGTGTGTGTGTGTGTGTGTGTGTGTGTGTGTGTGTGTGTGTGTGTGTGTGTGTGTGTGTGTGTGTGTGTGTGTGTGTGTGTGTGTGTGTGTGCGTGTGCGTGTGCGCGCGCGTGCTCATTTGCACACATATCTCTGCTCTTGAAAAGGACAGCAGTGCGGTTGTTCTCAATGTTTGACTTAATCTAAGGGCTTGCAAGCATTGGCTCTGAGCATATTTGGACCACCATCAATGAGCTTGCAGGCATTGGCTCTGAGCACAATTGCTGAATCTTATTTGCTGAAGCACTGCATCTGCTCCTGGGCAGTAGATACATGTGGTCAAATGTGAGCACACTGCTTAGAAAAAGAGTAGGAATTCTGAGCACACTGGTTAGCAAAACGGTAGGAACTGCCCAGCAAAATAGCAGGAACGTCAGGAGCTGGATTTGGTGCTGCTGCGTGGAGATGCAGCATTGCATCCCTGCGCTTTTGGCAAGAATGAAAGTGGAATTTCTGTGAAGCAATGTCAATGACCTCAGCTTCGCAAAGCTGGAGGGATTGGACGCGTTGTAGCTGCTGCTTGAAGATGCAGCCTTGCATTCCTGTGCTCTTTGGCAGGAACAACAGTGTTTTTTTCTTCCATCACACATTTCAAATGACACGTACACACAGGTTTCAAACAAGCCAGATCACGAATGGGCTGATGTTTGTGCAGCTCGGGATGGGTTTGACGCTGACATTCACAGAGATTGGGAAGGTGAGTTGGATGGTGGTGCACAACATGTGGCATGTGACAGTATGATCATATGGAAGCTCGAGCATCATATAACAAAGGTGCCGCGAGTTGAATGGTGGTACACAAGATGTAGCATGTGATGGTATGATCACATAGGAGCATGACCATCATATAACAAAGGTGTCGTGAGTTGAATGGTGGTGCACAACATGTGGTATGTGATGGTATGATCATGTGGAAGCATGAGCATCATATAACAAAGGTGTCGTGAGGCTGTAACAAAATGTGGGAATGGACTGTAATGGATACATGCGCAATTGTTGTCTGAAGTGTGAGGCATTGTCTGGGTAATGAGGCATTTTCTGAAGTGGTCACATTGTCTGAAGAATGAGGCGTTGTCTGAAGAATGAGGCATTTTGTTCCAGCCCTGTGCGCCACTCAAGAATGTGAGTCTGAGCGTCAATTGCAGGATTTCAAAGGGGTTCAGGAGTGGGTACTGCTGCCAGTTGATGCAGTAGCTACAATGCACTGTGTGTGTACAAATTTAAAAGGAAAGGAAGAAGAAGCGACTGTTGGACACGAGGTGTATAGGAGGATGACCTCGCTTTTAGTCCATTAAGGTTCAAAAATCCTCAAAAATCCAAATGAATAGGATAGCTTAAATGACCAAGAGGACTTAGTATTCAGCTGGGTACATTGGCTGCCCCATTAGGTTGCGGGTTGCCTTCCAGAGAGGGGTTTGATACAACAAGGACCTGCAGTGTTCCCAATGAAACAGGGCCGCAAAAAGCAGAGTGGCAAGAAAAGCAGAGCTGCAAACAAGCAGGAGTACTTTTCCGTTCATTCAGGGGAGGACGGAGCCTTGAATTTAACATGCATAAGCATGACTTCATCTTCCAGCACGCAGTTCTTCTTAGTGTGCTGCGCACATTCCTGGCATCTCTGCACAGGTGTTCACAAAGCAGCCAGCCTTGCTGGCGCTGGGCATGTTCCTGCAGTACACAGTGTTGCCCGCCATCGGGTTTTGCATCTCCAGGTGCGTTGTGTGGTGCGCTCAGTGTGTGTATGTATCTCCAGGTGCGTTGCGTGATGCACCCTGTGTGTGTATGCATCTCCAGGTGCGTTGCGTGATCCACTGTGTGTGTGTGTATGCATCTGTGTGTGCGTATCTGTACATACGTTCCTGTGCCTCAAAGTTTGCTGCAAGTGTGTTTGCGCTGATTGTGTTGGCTTCGTTCAAGGTCTGTGGTCCTCTCTTTGCCTAAGTGATGCAATGAGCCCGTCAGAGAAGGGTACCCCTGAACCAATGAGCAATGCCTTATGTTTCACCATGGCACAGGCTCACTTATCCATGCTTGTGCACAGTTGCTCCCTTCACCTGTTTGCGCTGTGTCAACATGTGTGTGTGTCTATTGGTATGCCTGCATGTCTGCGAACACAAGCAATGAATCATGTGAGCTGGAACTTGCGGTGCGTTGCAGCCGGTCGTGGGCATAGGCATGGCATGTGTTCAGAAGAAAGTATGCGAGAGCAAAAGCCTGAAGCACCCCCCCCTGCCACCACTTTCCCCCCCCTGCACACACACGCACACACACACACAACACAACACGCACACGCACGCACAGAGACTGGGGTCTGGAGCGTGGCTTAGCCATTGGCGTGGCGCTGGTGTCCTGCATGCCGGGAGGTACCGCCTCGAACATTGTTGCCTTCATTGCCAGGGTGAGTGAGAAGTTACGTAGCATCTGCATGTGAATTCTGGAGCAGCCAGAAGAGGAGGCGCAAACCTTTTGAAAGGGAGCACTGGTGTCCTGCATGCCGGGAGGTGCCGCCTCAAACAATGTTGCCTTCGTTGCCAGGGTGAGTGAGATGCCTGGTTGGGTCTGCTTGTTTGTCTTTATAAGTACAAAGTGGAAGCAAAGCTGCTTCGCAGATGATTATCTCTGGTGCTCTGGACGCTGTGTGATGCTGCCTTGAAACAGGCTTGCATTCAAAGCTAGGGCAATTTTGGTGCCCCTTTGTTTTGAGGTTGCTCAGGGTTGTCAGCATGGTCAGGGTGATGAGTGCATGGTGCCACTCCATGGTAGCAGCTGACTCACGCACCATCATAGCCAGGGTGAGTGCATGGTGGCCCTTTGGATTGAGGGTGCTCGGGGTGATGAGTGCATGGTGCCACTCCATGGTAGCAGCTGACTCACGCACCATCACAGCCAGGGTGAGTGCATGGTGGCCCTTTGGATTGAGGGTGCTCAGGGTGATGAGTGCATGGTGCCACTCCATGGTAGCAGCTGACACACAAGCCATCATAGCCAGGGTGAGTGCATGGTGGCCCTTTGGATTGAGGGTGCTCAGGGTGATGAGTGCATGGTGCCACTCCATGGTAGCAGCTGACACACAAGCCGTCATAGCCAGGGTGAGTGCATGGTGGCCCTCCATGCAGTAGCTGCATTTGCATAAATCCATGGCAAGCCTATAGCATAGTGATAGCGTGGTGCCCCTTCCATGAAATAGCTGCAACAGCTTCAGGACCAGGAACTCTGCCTCCCTTCCCTGGGCGCATGGAAACATGAACGGCATAAGAAGAGGCGCTTTGTCCATGCCTAGAAGGGCGCGCACTTACAAGTTTCCTGCAAGGATTTCGGAAGGCGTATGCTGTGATTGAGCACTAATTCTAGGGCCCCTAGGCAAGCATGCATTGGGGCTGGTTGTACTGCCTTCATGGCAGGGAGTTCCCATTTACTTGGTACAGCAACAAATATATTTGGAAGGATTTGCACTCAGATCACGCTGAAAGGAGGTTGGTCCACAGACTGCTGCAGACAGGAGCCAAGGTTTGCCCACAAGACTTGGGAGGGTGGGGCAAGTCTGACATGGAAAAGACAAGGGAATGGTGGGAGAATGAGAGAGGAATGACAGGCGAGGAAGGATGCAGAGGCATTGGACAGGAAAGACGGAGGAATGGCAGAGGGGAATGGCAGTGGAGAGGGGATTCTGGCCTGACAGCAGTGTGGCTGAGACTTCCCTTGTGCATGGGCATTTGTTGAATGCAACATTGTATCCAACATGATGTAATTGAGGTGTGCGTGTGCGTGCGTGCGTGCGTGCGTGTGTGTGTGTGTGTGCGTGTGTGTGTACGTGTGCGTGTGCGTGTGCGTGTGTGTATGTGTGTGCGCGTGCGGTGGAGGGCGTGGTTTGTTGGAACTAATCTATACATGAGTGTACATACATGTGTTTGCAATTAGGCATTAAAGATGGGCATAAGTGTATTGAATATATATATACTGATCATCGCCATTAAGTTCCTTGACGTTCATGCTCTGTGAATCCATTCACCTCAAATGACATCCACATGCTTTGCATTTCTTTGTTTTTGGTACACCACAGTGTGATATGCCGCTGTCGGTGATGATGACCAGCGCATCCACACTCATGGCTATTGCTGCCACACCCCTTCTCTCATCCATCCTGGTGAGTTGGCCATTGCTGCCATTGCAACCATTCTGACTAATGCTGTCATCAGTGAGTTATTATTTGCATTCTTTCCGATCGCTGTCATGGGTGAGTTCTCATGCGCGCTTGCCATTTCTGCCGCAGACCTTCTTTCATCCATCTAAGCAGGCTCTTCTCGCCTTCATGTGCAGTTGCCTTCCTCCTCTTCTCCTTCATCCTGCTCAGTTCCTTAAGTGTTCGTATCATCATCACAGCCAGCCACCTGCTTTTGTTCACCTTGGATCCTTTAACCTCCTTGGGGAGGTCAAGAAGTTCGTTTAACCAGATGTTCCGGCCCATTGATTGCGTTATCTTGACAACCAGGCGGGTCAACATTGACTTGGTTTGGTGACCCTGTCACCATGTGTGTTGCGTGGACGCACCCTCACACATTCCACATGTGTAACCCCCGGCTGCGTCTGATGCATGATGTGGCAACCTCCGTGCGGCACTCCACAAAATATATCCTCCTTGCGGCATCTTCCATGCTGCACTCCACATGCGGCACTCCACAAAACATACCCTCCTTGTGGCACTCCACATGCGGCACTCCACAAAACATATCCTCCTTGCGGCATCCTCCATGCGGCACTCCACATGCGGCATCACACAAAACATATCCTCCTTGCGGCACTCAACGTGTGGCACTCCAAAAGTGAAACCCTCAGCTGCATCCGATGCATGCTGTGGCGTCCTTACTTGGTAACAGGGGTGTTGCACATCTTGCTCCTGACAGATACGGTGTGAGGCTTGCATAGATGATGTACCTCTCCCCTGGGAGTCAGAGTTACCCAATGAAATGGGGGAGTAGGCGTGAGAAGAATTGTGGGTGTACACGAGCCTCAGAGTTTTTTTGTTGAATATCCACAACTGACCACCTCTCTTAGGTTCCTCCCCAAGTCCCATTTGTGGATTTGGCGCTTTTAAGGCGGTGGTGACTGCTTCAATTTCACATATGGAGGCTATATTGGATTTCAAGAGGGATGGTCAGTTGTGGATCGCATACAGTAGTAAAGGCATCTTTGCATACTGACTTGTTGGCATAGAGGGCAGCCTAGTCCAGATGCGATGATCTACTTTGATTTCACATGTGGGGGGGTATATTGGATATCAAGAGGGATGGTCAATTGTGGATCGCATACAGTAGTACAGGCATCTTTGCATACTGACTTGTTGGCATAGAGGGCAGCCTAGTCAAGATGCGATGATCTACTTTGATTTCACATGTGGGGGGGTATATTGGATATCAAGAGAGATGGTCAATTGTGGATCGCATGCAGTAGTAAAGGCATCTTTGCATACTGACTTGTTGGCATAGAGGCAGCCTAGTCCAGATGCCTCTGTGCCAACAAGTCAGTATGCAAAGATGCCTTTACCACTTCATGCGATTCACAACTGACCATCCCTCTTGAACCCTGCCTGGCTTTCGAATGTGAAATTGAAGCAATCATCACCACCTTGAAAGCATCAAGTCCACCAAGGCAACTCAATTCAGATGCCTTTAGATCAACAAGTCATCATGCAAAGATGCCTTTACTACTTCGTGTGATACTTTTTTTTATCAACAAGATCAACATTTCAGCTGCATAGTTCTTGGACAGGTTCCTTGGTGAGCTTCCCTCAATACGTCCTCCTTTGCAAAGGAAATGCAAGAAAGAGGTTGTCAAGGTGCTTGCTCGTTTTCTAAGTCTTCCTGCTCGTGGCCTGTGCCAGACACTCGGTTGTGAAACAAGTCATGAAACAATTCAGAGCAACAGAGTAACGCAAGTAAGAGTGCACATGCAGCAAATTCAAAATAAAGAAGAATGCAAAGGAAAACGTTGTGAGGTTGTCATCCAGATTCTGTTTGGTTTGAGCAGAATGGGCTTCACAACGGAAATTAAAACTACCCATTCTGCTCTTACCCATCCTTTCAAGTGATGCCCATGATGGTCCATCTTCTGTCCTGCTGAGATGCCATAAGGCGCAATGTGCTGCAGACTGCTCAAGAGGAGAAGAAAAGACAGTTTGTGAGGTATCAAAAAATCGAAATAGTTGACAAGTGTGTTTTTCTTTGAAAACATTCTGAGCAATAATCCCTGCCAAGCATTCACGCAGGCACACGTTGCAACCCTCCTTGGGCTTGCGTTGAGAAACTGAGAAGCGCGTAGCGTCCAGCAATAGTGAACAGCAAAATGAGTCCTCCGCAGCAGGGATGGTGTACGAGTGTGTTGCTGGAGGGACCCTTGTGGCTGGTGCCGCTAAGAGTTTTGCCTTCATGTCCGCAGCCTTCTTTGGCTGGCACAGTCTTTCCTGTGCTGTAGGCACCGCGAAGAGCCGTTTGCCTGGTGTTGCATTGATGATGATAAGATAAGAAAAGGTGGCTCCAAACACCTAACCCAGTTGAGGAAAATGAGGACTTCAGCATGAGAGCATGGCTTGTTTGGAGTCTGATTTGCATACTTTGCAGCTTGTGTGTGTGTGTGTGTGTGTGTGTGTGTGTGTGTGTGTGTGTGTGTGCAAGGGGGCCAGCCGCAACGTGTGAACCAATGGGCCTTGCTTTGCGCTGTGTGCCTCCTTTCCGATCTCATTCTAGATCACACCTGGCTTTAGAATGCATGATTGGGCCTGTAAAAGGGCTGGCCTGCGCCCAGTGAAGGTCACACTTACATGGCTCGACAATGTCTGGTGTGCACCCGCAGGAGGGAGGGCCAGCCTGTGCCCTTGAACCAAACAGCCATGTTTCTTGGAGACTTGACAGCAGTGAACATCACACCTGCATGGCTGTAGGACATTTGACACGCACCTGCAGGAGGGCAGGGCTGTGCCCAATGACGGTCACACCTGCATGGCTGTAGGACATTTGTGCGCACCTGCTGGGGGTTTTCATCCTCTGCCCTTAAAGAATCAAACATTGATGTTTCCTGGAGCCTTGACTGCAGTGAAGATCACATCTGCGTGACTATTCACTCCGAAACGCGCGATGTGCATCTGCAGTTTGGCCAGCTCATGTCCTTGGACCCCCAGGCTGTATGGAATGGAGGCTTTACAGCAACTAAGGCTCAAACCTGCATAGCTGTTTAACTTGTGATGTGCACCTGTAGGTCGATCATCTCATGCCCTGATACCCCCTGGCAAAATTAAATGGATGCTTTCCAGCATTAAGACAAAACTGCACAACTTTTCAACTCTTGACAAACATTCAGGTCGGCCAGCTCGTGCCCTTGGACCCCAAAGCCATGTTCCTGTCCGTCCTGCAGCTGGTGCTCGCGCCTGTGCTCATTGGCGCTACAGTCAACACGCTGTTCCCTAAATTTGTGAGTGTGACGTGTGTTGAGGAAGAGGGAGCCTGTATGTGTGTTGTAGGGGGTGGGGGATGTGATTTTGCTTGTGAGCCTTGATTGGTGCCAATGGCAGCATGCCACGCACTTGTTTGTCCACAAGCTGCTTATGCTTGCATGTATTAACAGTTGCTGTTGTATTTGCAGTGCTCGATTCTTTGCCGCAGGTCTCAAGTGCTCCTTTACAATTTTTGCTGGCCATGTTTGCGATGTGCACAGGAGTCCAAGACGTTGTTGTGCTGATGTGTGGGCTGTGGGCTCCTCCAAATAGGCGCAAGAGTTCAGTGTAGTGTTCATTTTGGGCGATGTTCCTGGCTTGCTTTAGGTATTAGGTATTCCGGTGTACAAGGTCCGCCCCTTCATGCTCATGGCGGCCACCGCCATGGTGTTGCTGAAACATGGGCTATGTTCCTTATGCGCACAGGTGCTCAGTGTGGGCTGCGCTTCCCATGCACGCAGGTGTCCAAGGTCCGCCCCTTCATGCCCATGGCAGCCACCGCCATTGTGGTCCTGATTGTGGGCTCCATGATTGCATGCAACGTCGACATCATGTCCAACTTTGGGCCCCAGGTAAATGTTTCAGTCTCCCTTTGCATGTTCAAGTGCTCATTGTGGGTTCCATAATTGGATCAGAGCGAGTTGTGGGCACCATGCTTGCAGCCGTGCTCAACTTGGGCTTTGTGGATGCTCTTGGAACGACCATTGAACTGGGATGTAGAATAAAGCTTCAAGCAAATTTCAGGGCAAAAATTAGCAGGTACATGTTACTTACACCCCTGGCCCCTGGAAGTGCTGTAACATTTGACAGTGCACGTTACTTCGTTATCAAGCCTGTTTTGGGACACAAGAAAAGTGGAATTCAAATGATTTGGCATATGCGGGACAGAGAATTGTGCAGCGCGCTCGTGCATACATGCGCGCGCGCGCACACGCACACACACACACACACACACACACACACACACACACGTGCAGGTGATTCCTGCTGTGTTCACCCTCCATGCGAGCGGCTTCTTTCTTGGATACTATGTAAGCAAATTCTTCAGGACCACGGACAAGGTGTCCAGGACAAACTCGATTGAGGTATGTGCATCAGTGGCCGTGCTTTTATTATGCGGTCTCGCCCCAAATGAGCTCTGGAGAGTCACCTGTGCAACATTTCCTATCAGATGTGTAAAGTGGTAGCACAGGTGTTGATGTGCATGTTGCACAGGTGGTGTGGCCTGGCCAGTCAGTCCTCAATGTCCATGGAAGCGTATACGGATTGATACCAAATGGAAAACAAGCATAACCCTTAGTTTTTGTTTGGATGGGAAATGCATGCTTTTGCATGCCGCTGGCAGCATTTGCTGCAAATGCTTGCAGGTTTTGTTGCTACGGCATAGCTGACCTTCCAGACAGCTACAGCTGTGTTACCCTGGCCCTTGTCCTCAGGTCCCCCCCAAATTGCTCATGTGTATGTGTGTAACGCATTAAAGCATGGGCGCAAAAAGCTTTTGTGCATGTTTGCAATTGTGGGTTTCCAGGCGGGTATGTCATAAGCCGCCCCCCCTGCATCATCAGTGGAATGAGTACTTAGGTCATGTGTGTGTGTGCGCGCTCATGCATGCAAGAACATCTTGGCACGCTCATCCTGGCTGCACCTCCCTGATCAGTGTCCTAGGGTAGCATGCGTGCACCATGTCTGCATGCTGCAAGCGTCTGCACGCCTACATTATGGCTGCATAGTGCGAGGACCATCTCTGCATGCTGCAAGCGCCATGCCTGCATGTGGGTGTTTCATTTGTGTGTGCGCAGGTGGGCATGCAGTCCTCAGCGCTAGCAGCCGTACTGGCCAAGTTGCACTTCCCTGACCAGCCCATGGTGGTGGCTGCGTGCATTATGTCTGCCTGCACGCATGCTACCCTGGGATCACTGATGGCTGGCTTCTGGAATTGCACAGGTGCGTTGAACGATGCACGCGTGTGTTTCTTGAGCTTATGTCATGTGTGTATGTATGCACGTGTGTGTGCGTGCAGGCGCACGCATGTTAAGGTATGTTCCTGGTTTTGGAGCCCATTGTTCTACGCAAACCGAGATGAGCCCTGATGCAGCTCAATATGGCAAGAAAATCTGTTGCATACTTGGGGGGTGCATGGATACGGCAGCTCCTTGTTGTCAGGTTTTGGAACACAACACGTGAGACTGAACACTTGTAGCCCAGGAGCAGGCAGTGATGGTGCGTACACTTTGTGCTTGAGCTGGAAACCAAAATTGCTCAGTAGGTGTAATGATTTGCCAAACGTGAAATGTGTCGAGTACATGCGGGTATATTGGCCTCTGAACTCAGTCAACCAAGAGCTGACCTGATGGTGCGTTGCCTTGTGCCGCTCTGTGATACTTGCGTCCATGCTGAGAGCAACCTCGCTTATGTACATTGCGTGCAGTGCAAAATCCAGACGCTCGATCATCTTTGGCACATTGCGTGCAGTGCAAAATCCAGACGCTTTATCATCTTTGGCACATTGCGTGCAGTGCAAAATTCAGACGCTTGATCATCTTTGGCACATTGCGTGCAGTGCAAGATCCAGACGCTTGATCTCCTGGATCACTGGGACAAGAGCAGAAATTGCGACACTGGATGTGGGGATGTGGTTGGAGGTGAAAACTGGAGGTAAAACCTGGTGATGTCCTTGGCCATGCAAACTGATTAGTGTTGCATCAGAGAAGTCTGCTACATTCCATGAAAAAGAAGGCTGAAGACCGTTTTGCCTCCACACTGCTGCCCTTATTTTTGTGAATCCACTTACATGCCATCCTTGCATCAGCTGAATGCCTCAGCAGTTACTGGACCTGCTGCAGTTCCCGTAAAGAGGGTGGGCTGCGACGCAAGAACAAGCAGCTCATGTGGGAGTTTGGGTCCAGGCTCATCCATGCTGCATGTATGAGACTTGGGCCAACACAATCCACAAGGTTGAAGTCTTTCTGTAGGACAGATCCTACCAAGATGTTTGGCTGTCGTGCTTGCATCAAATCAGCGTTTAGTTCGTCTTTCTCTCAACAATTAGCCAGCAATGGTGTCAACTGGGAATCATGAGCACAAAAGCACTTCAGAATACCGCAGCGCTGGAGCTTGGATGGGCTAGCTCAAGAGGAGAGAGAGTGCATTTTGTGCAGATGTTATGAGCACCAATTTTCTGGTTGAGTATTTGTGGTGGCCTTGTCATTGCTGCCCGATCTATTTCTTGGCCTAGATGCGTAAGCGTTACAGGAAAGAAATCGTATCGCATGCGGGGACATTGAGCAACATGCAGCGTGCAAAATGCAAGGGCTTCGAGCAACAATTTTGGCAACAGACTTCTGGCAAAGTTATTTGTGGTTAGCCTTTTTTTGATGTGTATGTGTCCTCTTAAGCAAGGGTCACACATGACCGCTGTGCAGGGAGAAGACTGTATGCTTTAGTGAGCTTAAAGAGTCCGCGAGAATCATACAATTAGATTTCTTGTCCAGTGGACAATGTTCACCATGACTCTGCTGCACTTCAAAACCTGTTGTTCACGGTTTTGTGAGGGTAAAGGCTTGCAGGTGCAGAGTAAGTGCAGGTGCAGGTACCGCACTTGCCCTTGTGTGCCAGAACCTTGTTTTGGATGTTTGATCTGAGGTCCTTGGTGAGAAGCATAAGGTTGTTGGTCATGCGGATGCTGGCTCTACATGTTGGTTTGCTCCTATACTAGCCTCAATTTTCTGCCGTCCTCATTTACTGAATCAAATTTTGCTATTGACTTGTCATCTTGTTTAACTTATCTTTTGTGCAACTTGAGAGGCAACATTTCAAGCTTAGTAGGCCATTTGACTGCGCATGTAGCCAACTTAATGGATTATTTGTGGTGGGGTCAAGTTATCCTTCGTGGCCTGTACCAATCGTTTTAAAAGGTTTACAATGGGATTTTACTTTCAGTTAGGTATTATAGTTGCTCAGCTTTCTGGTCTGTGCTGGCTGGACAAAAACAAACTAAGGCCCAGGTTAAGATTGGTCAGGATGTATTTACTCTCCTTCCGCAGGGGAGAAAATCCTCAGGGTGAGCTTTGGGGAAAACGAAATGAATGGTGCCTTTCAGCCAGTCAACATGCGCTATCCTGGACACTTTTTGCTTGCTTGTCAAGACCACACAACAATTAGTTTATCAGATGAAAGAGCAAACAGAGGCGAGTTTCATTCCGGTTTGTGTGGCAGACAGAATGTGGGTAGCTAATGTGGGCTAGAAGGTACAGAAACAGAAATAACATGCTTACGTGAGCTAGGTATGGTAAGGTCGTCGCTATATTTGCCTACAAGGGCAGCTGAGCGGAGACACAGGTTACAGGTTACAGGAGAAGAGAAGGCCTCCAGTCAAAACGGTTGACTGCTAGCCTGCTCATTAAAAAGCAATAATTCATGTAGGAAGGGAAAAAGCTTGTTATTGTTTTGATTGAAGAAAGAAGAGATATGATAAGACTGTACATGATGAATGCCAGGCACGTAGGGAGCCACCCTATTGGAAGAGTGAGATAAAGAGAGGAGAGGACCAGAAAATAAGGGAGCTTATTAAGCCGAAGAGAACAGACATGGGGATGAGTGCATTTGAAAAGAACGTGTTGCTCATCCTGCACATCATCTTGGGCATCACATAGATCACAGGCAGGGGAAATAGCATCATCCCATGTGGCCTGCTCGACTTTCAAGGTATGGACACGAAGGCAAAATCGAGCCACACTGCGGACGATGTGTTTAGGTAAATCCAAGTAAGAAAGAAAAGAAAAGTCTACGCAGGCCACAGGCCGCGTGCATTACAAGGTTTTACAAGGTTTTACAAATTAAGCCATCAGTCAAGAAGTGCGACTGCTAGGCTGCTCATGTGAAAAACCGTTATATAAAATGTTCAGGAATGTTTGTGTAGCCCGTGCATGTAAGTGTACAAAAAAAACCCTTGCCAAGAACAGGGGAAAAAATTTCCACTGGTGTTTGTATGACAAAGCAACGACAGATAAACATCAGGAGTTTGCCAGGACCAACCGACTGCATCAAAAAAAAAAGGAGGAGAGCAACATTTGTTTGTTCGTGTGGTAACGTAAGGAAGAAGCACGGTCCGTCACACTGAGCATGCCAAGAACAAAGGGGGCAAATAGGTATAAATAAAATTGACGTAAGGAGGAGCAGCACATGCACAATGAGAGGGTCAGGAACATCAAACATGGTCTGATTCATCACCCTCTTGCTGCGGGCCCTGCTGCTAGAGAAGCTTTGAACCAGCACTTGCCTGGCTTAGACTGTAAGTTGTTAATTAAAACACCTTGAAAAGCAGATTGTAAAAACATGCAGGCGCTCCCCTTTCATAGTCGTTTCAACATCCCAGCAGCAAGCACAGCTAGAAACAAGGACTTGTTCTCGAAACAGTGTATTTAGACTTTTTTTTCTTTGCCTTGGAATCAGAGCACCACGCAGCCAAGGTAGAATAATGTTTGTTCTTCACACAGGGGAAGCACTGCTGTATGTGAGTAAAAGCATTCTCTGTATACAGGCAAGCGTCAACATGATTGTTACCTCTCTCATCCATGCACACACCACATCCTCTGTTCTGTTAACCATCCCATTCATTGTATCATCAAGCGTAAGTTCAGCACTGGCACCTCACGTGTGTTGGAGGTCTTCAGTTGTAGGTTCTGTGTGTGCTCCTTCCTTCCTCCCCCTCTCATTGTGTGTGACGCCAGTGCTTGCATCCCGACTCTTGCATTGCGTGACTGGGAGGGCACTGCAAGTGGGATTGCCCGGACCTCATGAGTTGTGGTGTTCAAGTCAGGTTCATTGGTGTGTGTCTGGTCCAGGACATTCCAGCAAAGTTGAGAACAGCAGAGGAGCTCAAAGAGCCCTCTGAGTTGGCTACTTCCCGGTCATGAAGCTGTGTGGGGCGGATGCAAGCCTGGTCCGTTGCTTGCTTCGGTGGCCATGGATTCTGCAGTGTCCGCTGCAACGTCGAGCTGTTTTAAGAGCTACATTTTTCCCACTCCGCGTGCATTAAGGAAAGGCCCCTTAACTAGCAAGGGCCCCACCAGATCCAAGTAAATCCAAGTAAAAATATTTGGGCAGAAAATAAGGAGAATATGTAACGTGTACAGGCTTGGTTGGGAGAGCACACCAGTGATGGTAAGTAAATTTTTTGCTGTTTGTGTCTCGTGGGTCGTAACCAGAAAATTGTCTCCAATATGCTAGATGGCGAGACCTGAGATCCACAACAACTTGAAGCTGACTCAGTTCCAAAGGATCAGCAGAGCGTACCTTTTGCTGGAAATGATGGGCGTGATACAAGCCATTCATGGCAGACAATGGATGGGATGTCCAGCAGGAGGAATTCCTGGGGCTGAGGGAGATGTCCGCATGAAAAACCTTGTGAAGTAGAGCGCTGTTGCAATGGGTGAGAGAATTATATAAGCGTGCACAGGCTCTGAACCAGTTAAATTGTATAGGTTCGATTCCACACTCACGGAGGACACTCCAGGAAGGAGTTGATGTTCGCACACCCAGCATGGATCTCAAGAATCTCAGAAGCCATTTCTGGAGGCAAATATCCATCTCTATCCCCTGTTGAAGATATGCAGTGGCCCAGATCTGACTTGCATACATTCCTGCTGGTATGACATACGTCTTGAAGAGCCATAAGTAGGCATATAAGCGGTTTGTAATCTAGTGTTGATGGGCAAAAGTACGTATGCGAGCCATGCCTGCCAGGCAGGGTTTGAGAGCTTCCTCAGCAGCATTGTGCAGATTAATGTGTTTGTCCAACTGCATTCCCAGGTAGCGAAAGGTATTTGAGTAAGGCAAGACCTCACCATCATAAAATAGGGAGGCAAGTTATCAGTCTTGGAGTTAAAACAGACGATAACATATTTTTTGGTGTTGACTGTCAGGAATTTCCGACGGGCATAAGCCTTGAGACGGTTAAGCATGGCCTGCAGATTATTTGGTGAGTTAGAGGTCAAGCATAAGTCATCAGCGTATAGAAGGTTGGATACATGGAAATTAGGTGTGTCAGTGCAAGCTCCTTCAATCCCCTCAGAAACCTCATTGATGTAATTAATGTAAATGGAGAAAAGCAACGGAGAAAGGGGACAGCCCTGTTTAACACCATAGGTGGGCCTGGCATATGCTTGCTTATCCCCATCAACCAGAATGTAGTTGTCGTTGTGATACAAGTTTTTCAGGATATTGAGAAGGTGAATAGGGAGCTGGCATTGGTAAAGATGGTATCATAACTTATCACGAGGGATGGAGTCGTATACGCCCTACGTAGGCCTGTTGGAAAAATCAATGAATGTTGAATACAGGCGTGACAAGCCATGTGGCTTGCGGGTTTGGGCAGCATGTTTGGGACGTCTCAAAATAAAAAAATGGGTGTAAAGTGCTGCGCCCAGGGAAAAATCAAAATTGACAATCAGGAACTTTGTTGCTTTTGAGGCACCAGTCCTGTAATAAAGTACACATGACATTAGCATGAAGGCGGTAGAAGGTCCCGCTTACAGCAAGCATACGGTAACTTCCAGCATCGGTAATAGAGCCTTTTTTATACAAGGGTGTAATTTTGGCAGTTTTCCACTCTTGTGGGATAACAGCTCGTTGCATGAGAGTATAAAAGAGTTTAGAAACACATGGCGTCAGCACACTGATAGAATGAAAACCCCTGCCATCCTCTCTTCGCACCAGTTTGCATGCATACTCCAAAAAAGATGGAACAACGGTATCAAATCCAGGGGAAGAGGTGGGATTGACACGAGAAATGCGTTTGGCCACAATTTCATTCAGTTGACACGCGTCTGGAAGATGGAAAGGCTGAAAATGAGAGCGAAGACACAAGGGGGTTACAAGGTTTACAAGGGAAAAAGGCCTCAGCCAAGTGCTTCCAGTAACCCTCCTGACCCCCATTAACCCTTTTTGTTTTAAAACTTTTTGGTGGAGGGGGCTCACAGCTCTTTGTGAGCCAATGTGCCTCCTTTTCCTTAATTGATGTAGGGAGAGTTACACTTCCTACGTAGTTTTTCTTTTTTTTCTTTTCTTTTTCCTAGACAGGACATCCTGTGGGAGACGTGGAGGTGTGAGAAAGAGAAGTTGCGCTCAAAAAGTGAGGCATCCTTTTGACGGAGAGAGCAGACCTGGGGATTGGAGCATCTGAACAACACATGTTTTTCATCTTGTATGTCATCAGAATCACAGATATCACGGACCAGAGAAGTACTATTGGACCAAGTAGAGAGCGGAGACACTGAGGCCTGTAACCAAACCTGGCCAAAAATGCTCAACTCACAAGGTTTACAAGGTTTTACAAATTAAGCCATCAGTCAAGAAGTGCGACTGCTAGGCTGCTCATGTGAAAGACTGTATTATAAAATGTTAAGGAGTGTTTGTGTAGCCCATGCATGTAAGTGTACAAAAAAAAACCCTTGCCAAGAACAAGGGAAAAAATTTCCACTGGTGTTTGTATGACAAAGCAACGGCAAATAAACATCAGGAGTTTGCCAGGACCAACCGACTGCATCAAAAAAAGGAGGAGAGCAACATTTGTTTGTTCGTGTGGTAACGTAAGGAAGAAGCACGGTCCGTCACACTGAGCATGCCAAGAACAAAGGGGGCAAATAGGTATAAATAAAATTGACGTAAGGAGGAGCAGCACATGCACAATGAGAGGGTCAGGAACATCAAACATGGTCTGATTCATCACCCTCTTGCTGCGGGCCCTGCTGCTAGAGAAGCTTTGAACCAGCACTTGCCTGGCTTAGACTGTAAGTTGTTAATTAAAACACCTTGAAAAGCAGATAGTAAAAACATGCAGGCGCTCCCCTTTCATAGTCGTTTCAACACCCCAGCAGCAAGCACAGCTAGAAACAAGGACTTGTTCTCGAAACAGTGTATTTAGACTTTTTTTCCTTGCCTTGGAACCAGAGCACCACGCAGCCAAGGTAGAATAATGTTTGTTCTTCACACAGGGGAAGCACTGCTGTATGTGAGTAAAAGCAATCTCTGTATACAGGCAAGTGTCAACATGATTGTTACCTCTCTCATCCATGCACACACCACGTCCTCTGTTCTGTTAACCATCCCATTCATTGTATCATCAAGCGTAAGTTCAGCACTGGCACCTCACGTGTGTTGGAGGTCTTCAATTGTAGGTTCTGTGTGTGCTCCTTCCTTCCTCCCCCTCTCATTGTGTGTGACGCCAGCGCTTGCATCCCG
>OU611766.1:5509942-5529942 GCA_914767535.2 Dunaliella primolecta
GATCAATCACAAGCAAACACTTCGCAACCCGCCAAGGTGCGCAGTTTTGATCAAAAGCATGTGAGTGACGTATAATTACTGCTGCAATAATGAATAGTGTGTTGCTGCTTGTGCTGCTTTTGCGTAATAGCTTGCTCCTTCCCCCCCCCCCCCCTTTCTCTCTCTCTCTCACACACACAATACACACACAAACGCATGCACATGTATGTATACTTTTTTGTCTCTTTCCCTCTGGTTCGTTGTTCATGGTGTATGGCCTATAATGAAACTTTTAGAAGCACCTCTGCAGATTCAAATATTGACCAGTAAAACTCCCAGTTTCACCATACAAATCTGCTCGGTATTGGTAGCTCCAAATTTCCTGAAGCATTGAAGCTTTGCTTTGAACAAACAAATCAACTTGCGGACGTGCAGGGAAAAGCTTAATGCCCTATTCACCAATGAGTCTCAGTGGCCCTCTGTCCCCTTGCAGCCTTTGCATCACTTGGATCAATGTGCTCCATGAGGTCTGAGGGACAGCACTTGAAGGCCATCATGTCATAACAAGACCCTTCTTTATGACATTTTTTGCCTGCAGCTTCGCTACGCAAACTTGGATCAATGCGCTGCATGAGATGCGCGAGGGACGGCCCTTCAAACCCAGTCCGTCCCATCAGACCTCATCTGCCAGGCCGGCACGACGTGTCTTTGTTGACACGCCCGCAAGGTGCGGTGTACATGGACTTCTCTTGACATGCCTGCAAAATGAATTAGTACACGCCTGCAAGGTGGGACCATTTTCTGCTCGTCCGGAGTGAAGTCTGCAGCTCTCATTGTTATGAAGGCCCCTGTGACAGACACATGCACAGCTGCCCCGCCTTTGAAATTGAGACTTTAATGGTATGAGCCTTGTGATCAGGAAAGGACAGTAAACAGAAAGTACCTTTCAGTGTCTTCCTCCTTTAAATTGCCAGATAGATGGGCAGCTAAATAAGCGGCTCAAACACTTCAATTCCTTGGAATTGCTGGTAATTGATGTTGTAGAATGTGATTGCGGGATTCAGAAGCACAGCAGCATGCAAGCTGCAGAATGCACGGACACGGCTCACCCTCTTTCCACCCCTTGGTGATTTGTTCCTTTGGCCTACTTAAGCACTCATTTGTGCTTGCGTTCAACCCACAGGTCAGCGCCATTAGCAGCAGTGGGGATGTTTCCTGCTCCCTCTGCTGCAGCCGTTGAGGCACAGCAGATCGCCGAAGCACAGCGCCTGTCCTTGGCAGAGGCTCTCCACAGCACCCCTGCTGGGGGTGCCGGCAGGAATGGCACCTACGTTGGTGAGGGAAGTGGGTGCGCCGGGGGCAATGGTGGTGGACGGCGCCTGAAGGCCGATCCCGATGGCTGGGTGCACATCCTGGGTTCAGGGGCAGCCCGCGTGGATGGGCCACAGCTGCAGCAGCAGCAGCAGCAGCAGCAGCAGCAGAGCAACCTGACTTCTCCGGCCCTGTCAACCACTCCTATTTCCACCCGAACTCCCAGCTCCGGGAGCGGGCTGAGTAGCCCCAGGGAGGAGCAGAATGGGTCGGCAGCACCTGCCAGGTAAGCGGTGTGCTATTTGTTTTAGATCGGGTGTCAGAAGCATGTGGTTGTGCGATGGAGCACAGCGCGCCCTCTTCAACAAGCCCTCCTCCAGCAAATCTTGCTGCTTGGAGGGGCTCTCAATTACAAGACAAAGCATGGACGGGGTGCTGCTAGTAGCTCTCCTTATTTCCATTGGCCTCTTTCTTTGTTTCCTGCTCTTGGTGAATGGTATGCATGGCGCCTCGGCCCTAGGTATTCTCTTCTCCTTTACTAATGTCGGGGTTGTTCTCACTGCCTACGCTGTTATTTATCTTTCTAATTGGAGGGGCTTTCCCCCTGTGTAGGGAAAAAGAAAGCGCTGCAAAAGGGGCTCTAAGCAGGGCAAAATGTGAGGTTTGATTCTGCTTGCGCCAGACAGCTTCCGCAAGTGATGGATGAAATGGCTGTTGTGAGTGAGTAGGGCGCAAGAAAGCATGATAGTGCTGGAATTATGCTTGGAGCAGGTAGGGAGGAAGAAGCCTTTGACTGTAGTTGGCTCGCATCTGTGGCTCCGTTCAGTAAAGGCCATTCAATAACGGAGCTGTGACTCTTCATATTATTCTCCTGGGCGTTGGTGGGACTTGTTATACTGAGCACACCCTTAACCAGTTTGAGCAACTAGGGCTGGACCATCCACGTGCCATTGATCTTACTCAAAACCTCATGCCCGTTTGGTTCAGTATGCCCACATGCTTGTTACCATTACACGTGCTATAAACAATGATACTCCTCACAGCCAGGTTCTGGAACCGGGTGCTTCCAGTGACCCTCCAGAACCCCATTAGCGTTTTCTTTTTATAAGCTTCGTGGTAAAGGGGATTCACGGCTCTTCTGAGCTAATGTTCCTCCTTTTCCTTAATTGATGCGGGGAGAGTTTTATCTGTCTACGTAGATTTTCTTCTTCTTCTTTTCTTTTTCAATGACGGATGGCTTCTGGCAGCTTCAACCTAATGGTTTTAAACCAGGTTTTTTTGTAGCAGGGATAAATGGGGTTGGATCTCAGACTTGCTTCTCGTCTATGCAAAAGAGGCTGCTGTCATGTCCTTGAAAGCAATTTAAAAGCGATGTTCTGTGGGTGCTGCTCTTGACCGGGGCCTGATATGGAGGCGCAACCGTTTTTTGCTTCACCAAAGAGCTTTCAAGCCTGCTCTGATGCTCTGCTTACAAGGGCTCCGCTATCTAAACCTGGAAAGTCTCATGTCTTGTTACTCTGTCATGATCTAACCCACACTCCTTGGCCAATTGATGGTTCTGGCATCTAAATTATTATGGCTCCAAGCACGTGCTGTGGAGATAGAAAAACTACATAGGCTGAGGAAACTCTCCCTGCGTCAATTAAGAAGAGGGAGATGCATGTGCTCAAAAGAGCCGCGAGTCCCCTCCACCAAGGGGTCATATGGCTTTAGAACACTGTGTTGACATCCTGCCCTTTTGTATTCTGCAGCGCGCCAGCCGTCGCATCCATCCCAGCATCCTGGGCCCCTGACACATCCATCCCAGCATCCTGGGCCCCTGACCTGCAGGCGGTGCATGCCCAACAACACACGTACGCCGACCTAGCCGTTTCTGGTAAGCTTTTTGCTATAGATGTCGTGGTGGCAAACAGCTGTACGCGTACTTGCCAAACAGTTGTGTGCAACAGTGCAAATATGTGGCGCAACCCACGTTTTTGCAATTTCTCTCTCATCTCCCATGCGTAACCCAAAATATGAAAATGGCTCATGCGTCATCTGTTTATCTTGCCTTGCGTGTTTTGGGAGCAGTCCATTTAAAAGTCTGCAGTCAAAAGCAGCTAGGTGCTGTCCCATTTTACCTGCTGGAAGGCAGATTGGATCTCTGCTCAATTCATAACGTGTTCTACACACTGAATGCATGCATTACATTGCACAGGCGGCCCTCCTGTCAAAGTGTTCTACACACTTAACGCATGCATTACATTGCACAGGCAGCCCTCCTGTCAAAGTGTTCTACACACTTAATGCATGCATTGCATTGCAGGCGGCCCTCCTGTCAAAGAGGCAATGATCCAGTTGGCTAAACGTGCAGGTGAGGGATTTATAAAATCAAGGGAGGCTTTAGTCTGGATTATTTGTGTGGGGCATGGATTTGAGATTCAAGCTTGTGTTCCACCAAAGGTCTTAGAGCGTCATGAGCACAATTGTGTGTGTGTGTATGGAGGGGGGGTGTCAGTGTGTGGGTGTGGGTGTGTCACTGAGGCCGAATGATTCTTCTGCTTGTGGACTTTGCTTGTGCGGCAATTCCTGAAATGTAATCCGCTAGAAAAGCTGGTTCCTTGTTAAGGTCTGGCACGTAATGTTTCCGACCACAAAGGTTGAGTTGTGAGCTTTGAAGCAGAAGGCTGCATTCTTGTGCAGTGGTGGAGGGGAGTTCCGGCTTTTTTAGCCAATGTGGACCTTTTCCTTAGTCGGTGCTACCAAGTAAACGGAGTTTTAGTATAAGGGGAGTCAGTATAGGGATAGTGTAGGGAGGCTTAAACTTCTTCATGCCTACCGGTACATAGCTTGTCCTTTCTTTTCGTACATTCCTGCACAAAAGCCCTGCGTGTGGCATTACTCAAGCCTACAGTCTAGGCAAAACTTGCATCATTCCAAATTATGACAAAATTATGAAGAACAAATGCCTCCACTCTTGCTGTGTCCACGCAGGCGGTTCACTGATGACAGCTCTCAAGGCTAAGGAGGCGTGGCGCTCTGGGGTGCGTGCGTTTGCGAAGGTGGCCTCTGAGGGCCCCAAGGACCCCACACCCGCCATGACCAAGGTTTGTCCCATGCTCATGTGGCTAGCAAATTGTCTTTTTTGTGATCAAATCTTGAAGGGCCTCCTTTGGAGGTAGACTCTCCTCGCAGTGGCAATGCTCCAGGGCTCCCTGCAGCCCGTGCAATCTGGCTTTGCTTTGTGCTCTTTTAATTAGCTGCTTTTTGACTGTTGCAAGACTCCCCTGAAGAAGGAACCTCAATTTAAGATGTGCTATATACATGCTGAACCGGTTGGCATCCAGTGAGGCTGAGCCCTTGCACTGGATGTGGCCAAGGATAAGCCAGGCATCCAGTCTGGCTGAGTCAGGCATTTTGAGGCTGAGGCTGAGCCCTTGCTTTGGATGCACTGCAATTTTGCCACTGCATGCGGAAGTGGTGCTTGCACTGCCTGTGCACACACCTCTTGCACCTTGACAGACGGGGTGCAATTCGTGGAAGAGGCGCTTGCTCAACCAGCGCATACATTTCTTTTGTGCTTTGTTGTTGCTGTGAGTAGAGGTTGTGCTCACGCGGTCTGTGCATGCGCACCTTTTGTAGTTTTGCCCCTGCAGGTGGAAGAGGTGCTTGCTCCACCAGCGCATACCCTTTTTTTGTACTTTTGCTGCTGCAGGTGGAAGTGGAGCTTGCGCGGTTGGTGCACGAAGAGGCATGCAATGCGGTCTTGGGAGTCCTCGTGAACGGTGACCCTCTGCACATGCGCAACTACCTGTCCGCCAGCAGGCATCTCGGGATGGATGGGTGAGTTGCCAGGTCCAAAGCATGCCTCCTCACACACACACACACACACACACACACACACACACACACACACACACACACACACACACACACACACACACACACACATGCTTCTTGCTTTCATGTGCAAACTTAGAACCTGCTCTTTTTGGAGCCTATTTGGATAGAGGCAACTGTATTTTGGAGGCTTATAGCCATCTTTCCCCTGGAGACAGCACATTATGCCCCCTTGTTCAAGTCAGGTTGATAAAATGATGACAGCAAAGTCCCTCAAACCCTTCTGTCATGCATTCTTTGCAGGTGGCCGACTGAGGGAGCTCGTACAAATGCAAAAGTGGTGGCACAAATACGCA
Organism: Dunaliella primolecta; assembly: GCA_914767535.2. Classification (NCBI taxonomy): domain Eukaryota; kingdom Viridiplantae; phylum Chlorophyta; class Chlorophyceae; order Chlamydomonadales; family Dunaliellaceae; genus Dunaliella; species Dunaliella primolecta. The sequence continues at coordinate 5,515,408 of OU611766.1, forward strand.
CTCTGCTGGGCGTGGCGGCCTCAAACATCGGGGTTGGCGGTAAGCAGCATGGGGATCCATAACATGCATGACATCTAGATTTTCAAGAAAACAGCTGCCTTCGTGATGCGCATATGCATTAGAGCAACATCAAAGTCCTTTGGACATGGACCTTGACCAGCATAGCTTCGAACGTTCAAATACCTATTTCAATTCATCATCCTCTCTGTGAAGTGCTGCACTACTGGCTGTGAGGGGTGCAAAACGGTAACATTTAGGTCCCGCAGTCACTTGGGAACAGCTTTAGCTCATGAAGAGAGCATGGCTTGGGTGCTCTTGCTGAGGTGCCCTCACCTGTCTTCTCAAATGTTTCCCAACAAGTAAATCCCAAAAAATGCCGAACACACAATACCTGCTTGCAGTTGACACCCTTGATGTAAAGGTGATGCAAGTCCTATGCCAATGGCTGCTGGACCTGGTGGACGATGAACATGCACAAGCCCAGGCATGCGCATTTGTGAAGGCACGAGTGGAGCAAGCAGCCCTGCGGCAGGCAGAGTTCTTTGGGCCTTGAGCACAAGTGTTTTTTATGGGAGGATGCTGGGTCCTCTGGGAATGCAGATGCAGGAAGAGTAGCTCTGTACAATTTAGCAATTTATGTATCCACTGCTGGTCCGCGGCACATCTTCCCTGAAAATATGATGGGTTCTTTGATGCCAAGCTGCTGTTGGGGAGATTTTGCATGTACAATTAGAATTGGCAGTGTCATTGAGGCCTGTGCTCTCTGAACATTGCATTGCTTGCCGGCAAAAGAATCTGCCACCTCATTTGAAAATGAGTGTGCCACAGGCCCAATTGCATTATAAAAGTTGCTTTGTGGGCCCACAGCACCAAAAGACCCTACACCTGTGTGCTTGTCAGTGCTAATGTTTTTCTTTAATTCTGACTTCTCTTGTCCCCAAGTAGTTTTTTTATTCAGACATTTTTACTGTCTTGTCAGCGCTTTCTTAGCAGTCCTCTGCATTTTTACTGTCCTGCTTGCCCTCACGCTTATGGTCAAGTCTCTTTTGATGGGACACGGCCTGGAATGTAACGAATAAATGGCAGTGGCTTGAACCATTATCGCTGCTTGCAGCATGACAAGACCCATGGCTGAAACATGATATCCTCCCTACCCACCTCACAATGGGCAGCTGCTGGCACTTGCACCAACACAGACTCTATCCTGATGTCAACTTTTTAAATCTGTTGACTGACATGTAAGATCAAAATGCATGGAATCTCTTAAAATCTAAGGTCCGGATTTGGAGCGGGATGCAGCCCACAAATCTAGCAGGCTTACACCATGTGCTTATGATGGACAGGATAGGACACAATTACTTATTGTGTATTTGAAGGCAAAAACTTCAAAGTCTGCAAGCCTTGTTTTGAATGACATTGACTCAAGAAACACTTGAGCAAGATAGGGAAAAATGACAAAAAAAATGAACAAAAAATCACTCAGGTACTGTAGCGTCCCCTAGATTAGAAGGTTGTGATGCCAAATTTTTCAGGGAATCTAGAAAGGATTATGTTTCACTGCTCTACAGCTGTTGCCTTGTTATCAGGTGAAGGAATCTCGAATGAGTATATACCACTATATCCTCCTCCTGAGTGAGGGTGGGAGGCGCTTTGCCGTGGCTCCCGTGTGCATGTGCATTTTTGGTGTGAAATCACTTGGACCAGCCTGGCACCCTTGGGAGTAGTGTTTTCCCTTAAATGGCCTCTGCCTAGCAGCAAAACTTGCCTGTTTCTCTCTGTTTCCCTTATCTAGGAGCCCCCAGTCTCTCAAGCTGGGTAGTCTTTATATGAACGAGCTTTCCTTCTCCTCTTACGACCCTTGCCTTCTGTGAACAAGCTTCCTGCCCCTCTTTCTATCTTGAATCTTTTTGCCCCTGCGTCCCTTGCCTCTTGAACTTTGCCCCTGCTCCCCTTGCCTTCTTTGTTATTTTGCTTCCTGCCTCTCTTTCTTCCTTACAGCCGTCTGATTATTTTGCCCAGTCCTAGGGACATCGCTATGTCCCCATATGGACAATGCAATGGAAAAAAAAATCATTATTTTGGTTTACAAGGTTTACAAGGTTTACAAGGATAAGGCCTTCAGTCAAGAATTGCGACTGCTAGCCTGCTCATAAAAAGCGATTAATTCATGAAGGAAAAAAGGAAGTTTATGGTTGTTCTGGTTTAAAAAAGCGGACACATCATGAGATCCTGCCTGTGAGAACAAGGGAGCATATTTCCTGCGGAGAGAGACCACCTGGGGATGTGTGCAATGAAAGAGGACATGTTGTTCATCCTGGACATTATCATCAGCCTCACAAAGGTCACAGTTTAGGGCAGACCTGTGATTCCAAGTTGCTGTCTCATAGCGAAGGGTGTGAACACGAAGTCTAAACCGAGCCACGCTGCGAATGACATCATGGGGGAGGTCAAGGAACATGTATTTGGGGAGGCTATAAGGAGAATGCATAACCAAGGCCCTTTTTGTAGGAGTAGCGCACCACTGGTGATAGGTTAAGCGTTTACTGTTGCGCTCTCTTGGGTGTGTGTTGGAAAAAGGCGCCCAATATTGTAGATGCCTGGTCCTGAGGTCCACGACAAACCGACTGAGATCAATGGGCTCACAATTCAGCAACTTCTGTTTGAAGATGTGGGAGTGTGCCAAACCATCCATGGCTGACAGAATATGGGAGGACCAACAATCATCGGACCTTGAGCTCAGCCGCATGTCAGCCTGCAAAATCTTTTTCATTGTCGAGCTGTTGCATTGGGTCAGAGAATTATAAAGACGCATTGCTGCTCGGAACCAGTTGAACTGTAAGGGCTCTAAACCACATTCTCGCATGATGCACCAAGAGGGAGTGGTGTCCCTTACCCCCAGAGTTCTTTTAAGCACTGTTAATAACCACTTCTGTATGGGATTGTCCATCTCTTTGCCTTGTCGTAGGTAAGCAGTAGCCCAGATCTGACTTGCATACATGCCAGCAGGAATTGCATACGTCTTGAGGAGCCAAACCTGGGCGTGTAATCTGTTGGCAAGGTCGTGCTCCTGAACAAACTTTTTTACTCGGAAAGTACCAGCTGTGAATGGTCGCAACGCAGCATCAGCTGCAACATCCAGATTGATGGTTTTGTCAAACACCATGCCAAGGTATTTGAAAGTATCTGTGTAGGGGAGCTGCGTACCATCAAAGTAAAGTGGGGGCAAGTTGTCAGACCTGGAATTGAAGCACATCGCCTCAGATTTCAGTGTGTTGACAGTCAACGACTTCCTTCGAGCATAGGCTCTCAATTTGTTGAGCATGGTCTGCACGTTGGTATGGTCATTGGACATGAGAGAGAGGTCATCAGCGAACAGCAGGTGAGTCACCATGAAATTGGGAATACCGGTGAGCGCCCCCTGCACCCCTTCAACCAGACAGTCAATGTCGTTCAAGTAAATTGAAAACAGCAGGGGGGAGAGAGGGCACCCTTGTTTGACCCCAAAAGATGGCTGCACGTTTGCTCTTTTGTCCCCATCCAGGAGCGTGTACTCATCCTCATGGTACAAGTCTTTCAGGATAGACACAATGTGGTGTGGCATCTGACAGTTGTGTAAATGTTCCCACAGCTTGCTCCTGGGAATGGAGTCATAAGCTTGTCTGAAGTCAATGAAGGCAGTATACAGTCGTGATGATCCCCCTTGTACTTTCTTAGCTGCATCTCGCAAGTGCCGCAGGATGAACAGGGGTTGCAGGGTACTACGGCCGGGGTAAAACCCAAACTGTGTGTCCGGAATCTTGTTGTGTTGGCTACACCAGTCTTGAATCATGGAGCGCAGCAAGTTGGCATAAAGTCTGTACAGCGTGCCACTCACTGCAATCATCCTGCTATTTCCTGGATCTGTCACTGGGCCCTTTTTGTGAAGCGGAGTCAACTTGGCCTCTTTCCAAGATCTAGGGACATGGGCTTTCTTTATGAACAGCTTGAACATTGCAGCAATGTGAGGGGCCAGTACATTGACATTCTCCCATCCCCTACCACGTTGTTTGGGCACTCGTTTGAAAGCACGTTTGATAAAGGTAGGTGTAATTGTGTCAAACCCAGAAGAAGAAGTGGTGTCCATGTCTGATATGTGTGAGGAGACCAAAGCCAGCAGTTCATTGTCTTCAGGCATGGTAAAGGGATGTGGACCAGCAGGTTGTGAGTTGGTGTGTCTACGACCCAGGGGAATCAAGTGGTCTCTGCCAGATACATTTCCTGTCCACCTTCGAGCACGTGGTCTGTCCCCTGCCATCCCTGACCCTTCAGCATCATCAGGGCGGCTCACTGGTGCCTGTCTGAAAACAGTATGTAAATGATTGTGCCAGGAGCTCTCTGAGACAGGGGTCACATGTTTGGTGGTTGGCTGCTTCAGCAACTTGTGTACTGCAGGGTCTTTGTCGAATAATTTTTGTAAAAATGAATTTTTTTTCGCATTTATGAACCGTCTTTTGCAACGTTGGACTTGGGCTTTGTACTCTCATTATTTTGTTACACATATTCCAATAGAATATTCCAATCAGTTTGAAATTCTTAAAGTAAACCCCAGATCATGCAAATCCAAATTATGCAACAAAAAGCATGAGTGCGTTTAAGTTGACAGGGCTGACAGGTTGTGACAACCTGATGTAAACGGAAACTCCTGCAATTCTTTGCAGTGGCAAGGGCATCCCTCTGACCACAAGGAGGGTCCACTGCCGTAGCAAGCAAGGCATGCTTCATGCTACAATTGGCATTGATCTTATATCTTCACTGTAAATACTCCAGTGAAGAGATTAGGGAATGGAATGTTTGGATACGAGGGGGAATAAAAAACTTCCACTCGCTACATTTACTTGGATCATAAAAGCCATGTGAAAGAAAAGGAAAACCCCATAGACAGTTCATAATCCTTAGCCAAGGAACAGGAGGTTTCCACGTATTTGACTTCCTTGACCCTTATGATAACCCATTACCTGGGGTTGTGAGAGCACCCCTAGAAGGGAGAAGGTGGCACCTTGGCCCCAAAGTCCTGTAAATGCTCTTCACCAGGAAGGTATGAGAAAAGTGAGAGTCTGAAGGGATTACCCATTGACTATGGCTCGACTGCTTTACCTCCTGGTCTGAGCCAGACGATGGAAAAACAACTACAATTTTGGTTCAGACAAGTGTAGTAGTAGCTCGATCTTGAAGATCCAAATGTTATCACAATAGCAGTCATACGCAAGCAAAGGCAAACAATCCTGAGACAAGCTTGAGACTCGAACCTCAATGAGCTCGTTGCATTTAGCTCTGTGCACGTGCCCACACTGTCCAGGATAAGTATGGGCTACCTTTTCTCTGCATGTTCAAGGCGTGCAACAGAGGAGAGAAGGAACAAAAAGATGAAGGTCCAGAGAGACCTGGGCTTCGACCACAAGCTGAGCGGTTCACACAATCCTTAGCATTGTCTTTCCGCAAAGGTTCAAACGCAAGCTACAGCTAGGAGAGAGGCAGCATTAAATATTAAGAGGTTTTTGGACTTATGAAGGTTACCCCTGGAAGCCTTGCTCTGGGAGTTGAGCCCAGTTAAACCAATCCGTTCACTGCAGGACACACTCAAATTAAACATCATTCATCAATGATGAGGCATCATCATCTGCGCATCCTTGGAGTTCTCATGCAAGCAACAGCTTGCGCATCGCATGTGCTACTGCTCAGGAACAATGTTCAATGCACAAGCTGGCTGGGCTTGCGGCTCCTCACATGTTGGGCCTTTTCATGGATCCATGAGGACCCTCTAGAACGTCTGAGATCGTGATGGCAGTAATAGGAGGTGTTTCCCAGCTGCCCTAAATCTGCCAGGGCACACAAACCTGCCAAAACGTGAGAGTGTCTAAACCAAATTTGGAGCCATGGCTGTTGACTTATATAAGGGAGGACTTATGACCCAGGTGGTAAGCTAAGCGCTCAGCTTAAAAGTAGAAAAGTCTACGCAGTCCCCAGGTTCCCCACGTTTATATGCCACTTTTATTGACTTCAATCAGACGTATGACTCAATACCCAGGGACAGACTGTGGGAACACTAACACAAATGCCAGATGCCCAGCCAGCTCATCTCCATCATTCAACACCTCTACCAAGATGACGAATACATCTTTATTGACGGAGATAAGCGGGCGAGCGTCCAGCCAATGCACGGTAATAAACAAGGATGCCCTTTGTCACCACTCCTATTCTCAATCTATGTAAATGACATTGGCTGCATCACTGAGGGGAAACAGGCGCGGTGACAGGATTACCAAATTTTCATGTTTCTAATATGCTCTATGCGGATGACCTCGCCCTAACTGCAAACAACCATACCCACATGCAACTTGCATTTGAAACCATGTTGAACAAGCTGCAGGAATATGCAATCAGAAAATGACTGACTGTCAATACACAAAATTCTGAGGTCGTATGCTTCAATTGCAGTTCTGATGTCATGCTGAACCACCGTTACTGCACATTTGCTGTTTTTGAAGCAGGCAACGCACATCCCCCCCAATAAGCAAGATTTATGACATAAAGGCAGAAATGTTGCTTAATGTTTCTTCTGCATCATTGAAATTGCTGGTTGTGCATAAGTCGTCTTCAATGTAATGACAAACATGGCAATGCTTTTGCCAGGAGCGTGGCATGTTCACAAAGACACATCCTGAACCCTAGCCCATGAATGACGATTCAATACACAGCCTTCAAATAACAACTCAAGCTTGTTACGACAGCTCTGAAGCCTCTTACGAACGCCCACAATCACGGCCGCTCCCTGGGGCATTTACCCATCACGAGAGCCAGAACTGGAGGTCCTCCCGGCTACAGGCCACGCCACGCATGCAGCGTCTCCCAAGTGCAAGCTGAGTGGCCCCATGTGCGAGGAAACCCGCATGCGCTTCTGGCAGCTCTACCCAGATCGTGCGAGGTGCAGGTCCGATCGGCGCGCAGGTCTCACCAAGGTTAGGCATAGCTACTGCACCCAACTACTCTCAGTATGATACCTTGCACAGCAGACAGGATTTGCGCCCGCAAACGAATCACCCAAGACAGCAGGTCACTGCATATGCACCACCGCAGGCACATGTGTACAACACGCAATTGCCGCTGCAGAGCCCAGCACGGGCAATTAATCCTCCGCCACGCGCAGTTCATGCAGGCCCAGCCATCAATCGCCCTGCTTGCCCTGAACGTGGTGGCGCCATGAAATGCTTAACGTCCAGGGTTGCCAATATCCACGCAACAAAGGACGGGTACACTTGAGCTGTTGGCTAGAGTTGCGAGTGTACCAACTAAGCTCTTCTTCATGTTGCTGCTAAGCTGCTCTTGGTCTTGCTGAACGGTGCTGGCTTGGCTGCAGCACGCAGAGAATGTCTGGGGCAGGCACAGCGTCCGGACCAGCTTCACCATGTTAGGGTTACATCAGGGACAAGGGTACCCCTGGTACAATGCCAGGGATAACAGAAACAGTGCCATACCTCAATAGAAGGTGATACAGAAGGTTGAATGAGAGAGAGCGTCCAATAAACGAACCCCACTTAAATACAGGTCACACCTCACACACTAGGTTGTGCTACGATTCAGCAATAACCACGATTTGACGTGACACTGAGACTCTTTCCCAACTGTTGCATGATGGTGACAGCCTTCCCTACACTGATTTTTTCAAATATCTGGGTATGGTCCGTGACAAACGTCTCAACCTTTCCACTGCTGCTGAGGCTGCTCTGTAACCATGCATAGTGGGGACTTATCGTGTCAAAACCGTTGCTCATGACTACAAAAGAAAAGAAAAAAAGCTACGTAGACAGAGAAAACTCTCCCTACATTAATTAAGGAAAAGGAGACACATTGGCTCAAAGAGCCGTGAGTCTCCCTCACCAGAAGATGAGAGGGGAGTTAATGTGGATTGGGTGGGTTTCGGCAGCACGCTGCTCCAGGGCGCCAGTGTTATGATGAGTGTTTTAATTTCAATGGCACGTCTGGTAGAAGTAAGTTTGTGCGCAAATTGTACAGAATGGGCATGGAGTTTTCTTGCAAGTGTTTCAGATCTCTGTGAGCCATTCCCTAATTTTTTGAATTGATCAAGGGTATGGGCAGTGTAAATAGTCCCACCCACACCCAGGAGGTTTGGGTGGATAGTAATCTCTGCACCTTGTTTGCACAGTTCGCTGTGTTGTTGCTGTGAGGCTTCTAGCTCATGACCACAACCTTACAAATCGGCTGCATGCGCTCATCTGGCTCTTGAAAACGTATGCTATCCCAGCAGGAATGTATGCTAGCCAGATTTGGGCCACTCCTTACTTCCGGCAGGGCACAGAAATGGACAACCTGTTGCAGAAGTGGATCCTGAACCTTTTGCGGAACCTTCTTGGAGTGAAATCCACAACACCATCTTGGACCATTTTACGAGAATGTGGCATGGAACATTTCAGTTCAATTGGTTTCGTGCCACTATGTGTTTTTCCAACACGCTTACTAAGTGCAACAGTCTCTTCCTCAAGAAGGTCCTCCACGCAGACATCAGCCTTCAGAACTGACTTTTGTTGAACATCACACCTCTTGACTGCGCTGGATGGTCTGGCACTCTCGGACCTGGTGAGACATCAAATTTTGGCTTGTGGCCCTGTGATCCTCAGTCAATTTGTGGTGGACCAAAGAACTAGACACCTTATAAGGTGGCTAATTAGCCACTGGAATCAATTCACAACTCCTGATCCCAGAGTGAACAACAGTAAGCGGCTGACATATCATCAATGGTACGCACTTCCTGTCAGAGCTGCTCATGCCATTCGCCCTCCTTTTACTCTGCCTAAATACATGAACTTGGATCTTCCCCATCACGTTCTTCGCAACACTGCCAAATTCAGGCTGCGGGTTCACACTCTTTGAGTTGGACAGGCTGTTTGATACAATAGCATTTCTTTAGTCTGTGATACCTGTAATTTTTAATGACGTACAAGATGAAAAACATGTGCTGTTCAGATGTTCCAATCCCCTCTGGTCTCTCGATCAGAAGTATGCCGCACATTTTGAGCAAAACTTCTCTACATCTCCACGTCTCCCACAGGATGCCCTGTCTAGGTATCATTCACCGTGTTTCCAGATATCAATATTTCTTAAAACCAGGATAACAACAAACTAACTTTTTTCCTTCATGATCTCATGTGTACTTGTGAACAGGCTAGCAGTCAAACATCTCAATTGGGGCCTTTTTCCCTTATAGCCCTTGTAACCCTTGTAAGATGGTGACAGGCCACATCGTAAGTTTCTCTGCCTCCACCTTTTCGATCACCTGCAGGCCTCTGCTGAGCATATGCATGCCCCTTTCATGGCTGGTTATAGACGAATCAGGCAATTAGCATCTAGGCACCATTTGATAATCAGGCCGCACACCGTGCTCTGGCTGACTAAAGCTTATGTTCTCCCTGCTAGCATGTATGCTTGCCAAATTTTGGGCATTACATATATGAAAGAAGGAGCTGAAATGGACTGTCCGCTGCAGACTGTGCGCCTGTGCTTATTGGCGCACCACTCCTATGTGGTCTGTACTGCGGAAATGTGGACATAAACCTTTACAAGGGTTACAGTGCTTACAAGGGAAGAAAGGCCTCAGTCAAGGTGAACGCCAAGGCAGGAATGTGGACATGAACCTTTACAAGGGTTACAGTGCTTACAAGGGAAGAAAGGCCTCAGACAAGGCCAATGCCAAGGCAGGAATGTGGACATGAACCCTTACAAGGGTTACAGTGCTTACAAGGGAAGAAAGGCCTCAGTCAAGGTGAATGCCAAGGCAGGAATGTGGACATGAACCTTTACAGTTCTTCTTGATTCCTTGCACTGCATTTAGGGTTTACAATCTTTACTGCACAGCAACAGTCCTACACTCAGCAAGGTGCTGAGAGCAGATGTTGAAAAGAGCAGTCTTTCTCGTAAATGCTGGACCTCAGAATTTCCGGCTGCAAGCATGGCCCGGGGCCTAGACAGGTGCAACACGTTTACTCACTCTGTTCAGACTGGGCAGCCTTTAGTCATGAGGGAGTTTGTTGTTGATTTGAGAAAAAGGCTGAGAGGTTTGTGGAATCCTGATGCCTGGGCAGAACACGGTGAGCACACAAACAAAATAGCTAAATGTCACCATTGGGTGGCACTTCCTTTGAAACCTTTGCCTGTTCATGGCGAGCCCTTTTCTGTCCCTAGGTATCTGTATCTTGATTTAAGCAAGCACATGCTGAGAAACATTGCATACTTTCGTTTACGTGCACACACCCTGAGAGTCAAGACATCACCTTGGCAGGAGCATACATCTGAATGTGATAGGTGTGACCAAGGAGGACTCCAAGATAGAAAGCATGCAATGTTCCTTTGATACAGCATTTCTGTGTTTTCTTTCAAAAGGACTTTTACACATCCATTCTCTGACTTCCCCTCTACCCACAAAAAAAATTTCTGGACGAGTCAGGTGCTCTTTATCATGCTCAAGCTAGTTCTGAGGATGTATTTCATTTCTTGTAGAAGCAAACTCACGAGAATTCTGAACTCAGGACAAGGCTTTGTTTCCACATTCAGTTGGTAACTGTACTTGTATCTATGTGATGCCCAAGATGATGTGCAGGACAAGCAACACGTTCTTCTCAAATACACTCATCCCCATGTTTGTTCCCTTCGGCTTAAAAATGCTCCCTTGTTTTCTCCTCTCTTTATCTCACTCTTCCAATAGCGCGGCTCCCTACGTACCTGGTAGTCACCATGTACAGTCTTATCATATCTCTTCTTGCAAAGCACACCACTCCTAATTGGTCTGTACTGCGTGAGTGTGGGCATGAACCTTTACAGTTCTAATGGTTTCGTGCAGCAATTAGGTTTTACAATGCTTTACTGCGCAGCAACAGCACTACAATCAGTAAGGTACTGCAAGCAGATGTTGAAATGAGCAGTCTTTCCCGTAAATGCTGGAACTCAGAAATTTTGGCTGCATGCACAGGCTTGGACAGCTGCAACGTGTTTATTCATTGTGTTTGGTCACGGCAGCCTATAGTCATGAGGGAGTTTGTTGTTGATCTGAGAAAAAGGCTGCAAGGTGTGTGGAATGCTGATGCCTTGGCAGAACATGGTGAACACACGAACAATTAGTGAAGTATTATCAGTGGATGGCACTAGTGCTTCCTTTGAGACCCTTGCCTGTTCATGGTGCGCCCTTTTCTGTCCCAAGGTATTTGCATCTTGATTTGGGCAAGCGCGCGCTGAGAAACATAGCATGTTTTCGCTTACATGCTCATACTTTGAGTTGAGACATCACTTTGGCAGGAGCACACATCTGCTTGTGATAGGTGTGACCAAGGAGGACTCCAAGATGAAAAGCATGCCGTGTTCCTTTATTCTTGCGCTTCTGTGTGTTCTCTTCGAAGGGCTTATGCACAGTTATTTTCTGACTTCCCCTCGTCTTATAGAATTTTTCTGGACGATTCAGACACTTTCTACTATTCTCAAGCTAGCTCTGAGGATGCTTTTCATTTCTTGCAGAAGCAAATTAATGAGACTTGTCGTTTTATTTCTGATCTCATGGATGTTCTTTGTGCAGTTGGAACAGTTGAGCAGGCCCAGCAGCCAAACTACCTGGCTGAAGGTCAAAATTCATTGTAACTTGTAACTTTACGCTACTTTTCTAAACCAGGATAACAACAAACTTTTTTTCTTCATGGCCTCATGTGTATTTATGAACAGGCTAGCAGTCAAACGTCTTGACTGAGGCCTTTTTTCCCTTGTAACCCTTGTAACCCTTGTAACTTTACGCTATAGAAAAAACCTTTACACTTTATACCAAAACAATAACAACTTTAGGCTTTTTCCTCTTCTACATAAATTATTTCTTTTTTATGAGCAGGCTAGCAGTCAACTGTTTTGACTGGAAGCCTTCTTTTCCCTGTAACCTGTTGGTAACTGTACACAAGTTTGGTCTGGTTACAGACACCTTTTTGTTTCAGCTAAGCTACCCTTGTTGGCAGGTACAGCTTTGTAACCCTATCCTAATTATTATATTTATAGATTTTTTAACACCGAGGAGGCAAACTACCTGGCTGAAGGTTAGGTTCCCTTAATGTAACATAATCCTACCCTAATGAGAGTTATCATTTTAATACCTAAGTCGTGGACATTTTTTGCGCGGCTGGAACAGGTGAGCAGTCCTTGCAGCCAAGCTACCTGGCTTTAGAGTCAAATCCCACTGTAGCCATTTTACTGGACGAATCAGGCGCTTTCTTCTATTCTCAAGCTAGCTCTGAGGATGTTATCCATTTCTTGCAGAAGCATTGTTGCATGGCTCTGAAATTGCAGTTGTCTTTCTTCTGTAGATGTTCAGGAGCACGACCTTGCCAACAGATTACACGCCCAGATTTGGCTCCTCAAGACGTATGCAATCCCTGCTGGCATGTATGCAAGTCAGATCTGGGCTACCCCTTACCTTCGGCAAGGCAAAGAGATGGACAATCCCATACAGAAGTGGCTACTAACAGTGCTTAAAAGAACTTTGGGGGTCAGGGACACTACTCCCTCTTGGTGCATCATGCGGGAATGTGGTCTGGAGCCCTTACGATTCAATTGGTTCCGGGCAGCAATGCGTCTTTACAACTCCTTGACATGATGCAACAGCTCCACAATGAAAAAGATTTTGCAGGCTGAGATGCGGCTAAGCTCGAGATCTGATGATTGTTGGTCTTCCCATATTCTATCAGCCATGGAGGGCTTGGCACACTCCCATATTTTCAAACAGAAGCTGCTGATCAGTATATATATATTCATGAATTGTGAGCCCATTGATCTTAGTCGTTTTGTTGTAGATCTCAGGACCAGGCACCTACATTATTGGGAGCCTTTTTCCAACACACACCCTAGAGAGCGCAACAGTAAACGCTTAACTTATCACCAGTGGTGTGCTCCTCCTACTAAAAGAGCCTTGGTTATGCATTCTCCTTATAGCCTCCCCAAATACATGTTCCTTGACCTCCCCCATGATGTCATTCGCAGCGTGGCTCGGTTTAGACTCCGCATTCACACCCTTCGCTATGAGACAGCAACTTGGAATCACAGCTCTTCCCCAAACTGTGACCTTTGTGAGGCTGATGACGATGTCCAGGATGAACAACATGTCCTCTTCCATTGCACACATCCCCAGGTGGTCTCTCTCCGCAGGAAATATGCTCCCTTGTTCTCACAGGCAGAATCTCATGATGTGTCTGCTTTTTTGAACCAGAACAACAATAAACTTCCTTATTTCCTTCATGAATTGATTGCCTTTTATGAGCAGGCTAGCAGTCGCACTTCTTGACTGAAGGCCTTATCCTTGTAAACCTTGTAGATGAACCTCCGTCCTCTTATTGTGCTCTAGTTGGACCAAGCTTTTTCACATGGATATTCTGTTGGCTGGCGAGGACCAGTCACAGGCCCGCATGTGTGTGCTTACAAGGCCCCTCTGTCTGTGCCGCATTTTGGGTGTGCCAGAGCTCTGAGCAGACAGGCTGGAACATTGACAGCAGCCTGTGGCCTTTCCGTTGAGTGTGCTGTCCAGCCTTCTATTGGGGTGAACCTCCACTTGAGTGTGTGCCAGAGCTTCCGAGGAACTGCGTCCTGACCGTCTCATTGCCTCTTGTATCTCCTGTCACAGATTAAACTTGGTGCTCAAACTCGGAGTTTCAGGCGCTCTCTCTTGCCTTGATTTTGGTGTTTCACATCTGAGTTCAAACATGTCAATTGGTTTCAAACTAGGTCTCAAATCTGATGCTGGTTGAGCATGTTTCACCAGCGACCGATCAGCCAGAGTCTCGGGCTGTAGGCCACCATTGTAAACCCCTATCCTGTAAACCCCCCTATCCTGTTGGCTGGCGAGGACCAGTCACAGGCCGACCAGCCGAACAGTCTGGCTGAAGGTCCCCCCATGTAATTCTTAAATCTCCTGCTGTCTGTACCTCAAATCCCCTTGAAAATCCTTCATGAGAATCATAGAAGCACTCAGCGTCTTGTGCTTAAATAAATAAGAGAAGTTCACGCAGGCCACAGGCCGCGTGCATTAAGGAAAGGTCCCTTAACTAGCAAGCTAGCAGGGGCCTCACCAGAACACATCATAGCTTAAACATATCCCCATTACGCATGCCACTAGATGCCTTAAAAACATGTGCAGACCAAAAACATTGTCCCTACCAGCAAGGTGGAAATCTGCTTTCAGCGCCTGACATAATTTCTCATTGTTTGAATCAAGCATTCTGTTGAAAAACTTGACCTAGCCCTAAACCAATAAAACTGCAAATTCTCGGCTACACTCGCCTATTTCTCAAACCATGCTCACGCACGGACTTTCTTTATCCTTTGTTGGGCAGCCATATAAGGCTGCGCAGCATGCTCCTCAGACACTTTTCATGTGCTTGTCAACAGGCATACCAAGATATTTGAACTGGTCTTTTGGGGGAAGATCCACATTTCCATACATGAAAGTAGGCAGGGAAGAACACG
>OU611766.1:5532442-5630939 GCA_914767535.2 Dunaliella primolecta
CCATGCTTGCCAGATCTGCGCACACATCGATCAATTATCGATATTCGATCGATAAAACACTGACAAGGAGCCACAGGCGCAGGTCGATGCATGCTGCCAAGTTTGGCACATATGCACTAGCATAAGCTTGGCAGTGCAGTGAAGTGCAGTGCAATGCACTGAAGGAAGTGCAGAGCATTACAATGCAGTGCAGTGCGGTGCAGCACAGCACAGCACAGCGCCCTCGATGCTCAGCCTTCATAAAAAGCCTCCTGAATTAAAGTGCTGTCCTATTTTACTTTCTGTGATTCAGGTTGCCATGGACTACGTGCCTGAAGAAGTGAGTGGCAGGCTGGTCACAACTTTGCTGAGTATTTGTGCAAGAGACTCATTGGAATCAGCGCCATGTAACATGTCAACGCCGAATTCTTCAACCAGCTCATCTGTTTTTACTCACGTGCATTTTAAACGCTTTGCTCAGGCTGCCAAAGATACTCACAGTCATGTCCCAATGGTACTTCCATGCCTGACCCTGTGCAAACGATGTGGTGTTTGGACACCTGTATAACTTGAGAGCTTGTGTGTGTCTCAATGTGCAGGATGTCCGCAAGCAGCTGCTCACAATCAACAGCACATACCAGTTTAATTTGAATGAATTCATCGACCTGTCCTTCATCAAGAAGGTATGCACATTCTGAAGAGTTTTTTTCAGATCATATTTAGTGAGGATTTGCATAGGACCCCAGCAAGGGGTCCACTTACCACCCAAAACATGCGACACATTTCCTTGTTCAAAGGTTGGCATGATAGGACTAGTCATTGAGGCTAAAGAAAAGAAAAGAAAGTTATATGCTAGCCAAAAGGCCCCTTGCATTAAGGAAAGATGCCCTAACTAGCAAGCTAGCAAGGGTCTCACCAAATCATTGAGGCTGTAGTGCATGAGTTCCTCACCACCTGCATGTGTGAAATCTCACTACCCTGCATTAGTTCCTTGGCATGGCCAGCTTACTGCTACTCTGCATTTGTTGCTTGGCATGGACAGGTGTGCAAGGATCGACCCACAAAGACTGAGATGCGCGAAGGTCTTGAGCGCGTGTTTGATGCACTGATCAATCACAAGCAAACACTTCGCAACCCGCCAAGGTGCGCAGTTTTGATCAAAAGCATGTGAGTGACGTATAATTACTGCTGCAATAATGAATAGTGTGTTGCTGCTTGTGCTGCTTTTGCGTAATAGCTTGCTCCTTCCCCCCCCCCCCCTTTCTCTCTCTCTCTCACACACACAATACACACACAAACGCATGCACATGTATGTATACTTTTTTGTCTCTTTCCCTCTGGTTCGTTGTTCATGGTGTATGGCCTATAATGAAACTTTTAGAAGCACCTCTGCAGATTCAAATATTGACCAGTAAAACTCCCAGTTTCACCATACAAATCTGCTCGGTATTGGTAGCTCCAAATTTCCTGAAGCATTGAAGCTTTGCTTTGAACAAACAAATCAACTTGCGGACGCGCAGGGAAAAGCTTAATGCCCTATTCACCAATGAGTCTCAGTGGCCCTCTGTCCCCTTGCAGCCTTTGCATCACTTGGATCAATGTGCTCCATGAGGTCTGAGGGACAGCACTTGAAGGCCATCATGTCATAACAAGACCCTTCTTTATGACATTTTTTGCCTGCAGCTTCGCTACGCAAACTTGGATCAATGCGCTGCATGAGATGCGCGAGGGACGGCCCTTCAAACCCAGTCCGTCCCATCAGACCTCATCTGCCAGGCCGGCACGACGTGTCTTTGTTGACACGCCCGCAAGGTGCGGTGTACATGGACTTCTCTTGACATGCCTGCAAAATGAATTAGTACACGCCTGCAAGGTGGGACCATTTTCTGCTCGTCCGGAGTGAAGTCTGCAGCTCTCATTGTTATGAAGGCCCCTGTGACAGACACATGCACAGCTGCCCCGCCTTTGAAATTGAGACTTTAATGGTATGAGCCTTGTGATCAGGAAAGGACAGTAAACAGAAAGTACCTTTCAGTGTCTTCCTCCTTTAAATTGCCAGATAGATGGGCAGCTAAATAAGCGGCTCAAACACTTCAATTCCTTGGAATTGCTGGTAATTGATGTTGTAGAATGTGATTGCGGGATTCAGAAGCACAGCAGCATGCAAGCTGCAGAATGCACGGACACGGCTCACCCTCTTTCCACCCCTTGGTGATTTGTTCCTTTGGCCTACTTAAGCACTCATTTGTGCTTGCGTTCAACCCACAGGTCAGCGCCATTAGCAGCAGTGGGGATGTTTCCTGCTCCCTCTGCTGCAGCCGTTGAGGCACAGCAGATCGCCGAAGCACAGCGCCTGTCCTTGGCAGAGGCTCTCCACAGCACCCCTGCTGGGGGTGCCGGCAGGAATGGCACCTACGTTGGTGAGGGAAGTGGGTGCGCCGGGGGCAATGGTGGTGGACGGCGCCTGAAGGCCGATCCCGATGGCTGGGTGCACATCCTGGGTTCAGGGGCAGCCCGCGTGGATGGGCCACAGCTGCAGCAGCAGCAGCAGCAGCAGCAGCAGAGCAACCTGACTTCTCCGGCCCTGTCAACCACTCCTATTTCCACCCGAACTCCCAGCTCCGGGAGCGGGCTGAGTAGCCCCAGGGAGGAGCAGAATGGGTCGGCAGCACCTGCCAGGTAAGCGGTGTGCTATTTGTTTTAGATCGGGTGTCAGAAGCATGTGGTTGTGCGATGGAGCACAGCGCGCCCTCTTCAACAAGCCCTCCTCCAGCAAATCTTGCTGCTTGGAGGGGCTCTCAATTACAAGACAAAGCATGGACGGGGTGCTGCTAGTAGCTCTCCTTATTTCCATTGGCCTCTTTCTTTGTTTCCTGCTCTTGGTGAATGGTATGCATGGCGCCTCGGCCCTAGGTATTCTCTTCTCCTTTACTAATGTCGGGGTTGTTCTCACTGCCTACGCTGTTATTTATCTTTCTAATTGGAGGGGCTTTCCCCCTGTGTAGGGAAAAAGAAAGCGCTGCAAAAGGGGCTCTAAGCAGGGCAAAATGTGAGGTTTGATTCTGCTTGCGCCAGACAGCTTCCGCAAGTGATGGATGAAATGGCTGTTGTGAGTGAGTAGGGCGCAAGAAAGCATGATAGTGCTGGAATTATGCTTGGAGCAGGTAGGGAGGAAGAAGCCTTTGACTGTAGTTGGCTCGCATCTGTGGCTCCGTTCAGTAAAGGCCATTCAATAACGGAGCTGTGACTCTTCATATTATTCTCCTGGGCGTTGGTGGGACTTGTTATACTGAGCACACCCTTAACCAGTTTGAGCAACTAGGGCTGGCCCATCCACGTGCCATTGATCTTGCTCAAAACCTCATGCCCGTTTGGTTCAGTATGCCCACAAGCTTGTTACCATTACACGTGCTATAAACAATGATACTCCCTCACAGCCAGGTTCTGGAACCGGGTGCTTCCAGTGACCCTCCAGATCCCCATTAGCGTTTTCTTTTTATAAGCTTCATGGTAAAGGGGATTCACGGCTCTCCTGAGCTAATGTTCCTCCTTTTCCTTAATTGATGCGGGGAGAGTTTTATCTGCCTACGCAGATTTTCTTCTTCTTCTTTTCTTTTTCAATGACGGATGGCTTCTGGCAGCTTTAACCTAATGGTTTCAAACCAGGTTTTTTTGTAGCAGGGATAAATGGGGTTGGATCTCAGACTTGCTTCTCGTCTATGCAAAAGAGGCTGCTGTCATGTCCTTGAAAGCAATTTAAAAGCGATGTTCTGTGGGTGCTGCTCTTGACCGGGGCCTGATATGGAGGCGCAACCGTCTTTTGCTTCACCAAAGAGCTTTCAAGCCTGCTCTGATGCTCTGCTTACAAGGGCTCCGCTATCTAAACCTGGAAACTCTCATGTCTTGTTACTCTGTCATGATCTAACCCACACTCCTTGGCCAATTGATGGTTCTGGCATCTAAATTATTATGGCTCCAAGCACGTGCTGTGGAGATAGAAAAACTACATAGGCTGAGGAAACTCTCCCTGCGTCAATTAAGAAGAGGGAGATGCATGTGCTCAAAAGAGCCGCGAGTCCCCTCCACCAAGGGGTCATATGGCTTTAGAACACTGTGTTGACATCCTGCCCTTTTGTATTCTGCAGCGCGCCAGCCGTCGCATCCATCCCAGCATCCTGGGCCCCTGACACATCCATCCCAGCATCCTGGGCCCCTGACCTGCAGGCGGTGCATGCCCAACAACACACGTACGCCGACCTAGCCGTTTCTGGTAAGCTTTTTGCTATAGATGTCGTGGTGGCAAACAGCTGTACGCGTACTTGCCAAACAGTTGTGTGCAACAGTGCAAATATGTGGCGCAACCCACGTTTTTGCAATTTCTCTCTCATCTCCCATGCGTAACCCAGAATATGGAAATGGCTCATGCGTCATCTGTTTATCTTGCCTTGCGTGTTTTGGAAGCAGTCCATTTAAAAGTCTGCAGTCAAAAGCAGCTAGGTGCTGTCCCATTTTACCTGCTGGAAGGCAGATTGGATCTCTGCTCAATTCATAACGTGTTCTACACACTGAATGCATGCATTACATTGCACAGGCGGCCCTCCTGTCTAAGTGTTCTACACACTTAATGCATGCATTACATTGCACAGGCGGCCCTCCTGTCAAAGTGTTCTACACACTTAATGCATGCATTGCATTGCAGGCGGCCCTCCTGTCAAAGAGGCAATGATCCAGTTGGCTAAACGTGCAGGTGAGGGATTTATAAAATCAAGGGAGGCTTTAGTCTGGGATATTTGTGTGGGGCATGGATTTGAGATTCAAGCTCGTGTTCCACCAAAGGTCTTAGAAAGTCATGAGCACAATTGTGTGTGTGTGTGTGTGTGTGTGTGTGTGTGTATGGAAGGGGGGTGTCAGTGTGTGGGTGTGGGTGTGTCACTGAGGCCGAATGATTCTTCTGCTTGTGGACGTTGCTTGTGCGGCAATTTCTGAAATGTAATCCGCTAGAAAAGCTGGTTCCTTGTTAAGGTCTGGCATGTAATGTTTCCAACCACAAAGGTTGAGTTGTGAGCTTTGAAGCAGAAGGCTGCATTCTTGTGCAGTGGTGGAGGGGAGTTCCGGCTTTTTTAGCCAATGTGGACCTTTTCCTTAGTCGGTGCTACCAAGTATACGGAGTTTTAGTATAAGGGGAGTCAGTATAGGGATAGTATAGGGAGGCTTAAACTTCTTTATGCCTACCGGTACATAGCTTGTCCTTTCTTTTCGTACATTCCTGCTCAGAAGCCCTGCGTGTGGCATTGCTCAAGCCTAGAGTCTAGGCAAAACTTGCATCATTCCAAATCATGACCTATAAGAACAAATGCCTCCACTCTTGCTGTGTCCACGCAGGCGGTTCACTGATGACAGCTCTCAAGGCTAAGGAGGCGTGGCGCTCTGGGGTGCGTGCGTTTGCGAAGGTGGCCTCTGAGGGCCCCAAGGACCCCACACCCGCCATGACCAAGGTTTGTCCCATGCTCATGTGGCTAGCAAATTGTCTTTTTTGTGATCAAATCTTGAAGGGCCTCCTTTGGAGGTAGACTCTCCTCGCAGTGGCAATGCTCCAGGGCTCCCTGCAGCCCGTGCAATCTGGCTTTGCTTTGTGCTCTTTTAATCAGCTGCTTTTTGACTGTTGCAAGACTCCCCTGAAGAAGGAATCTCAATTTAAGATGTGCTATATACATGCTGAACCGGTTGGCATCCAGTGAGGCTGAGCCCTTGCACTGGATGTGGCCAAGGATAAGCCAGGCATCCAGTCTGGCTGAGTCAGGCATTTTGAGGCTGAGGCCGAGCCCTTGCTTTGGATGCACTGCAATTTTGCCACTGCATGCGGAAGTGGTGCTTGCACTGCCTGTGCACACACCTCTTGCACCTTGACAGACGGGGTGCAATTTGTGGAAGAGGTGCTTGCTCAACCAGCGCATACACTTCTTTTGTGCTTTGTTGCTGTGAGTAGAGGTTGTGCTCATGCGGTCTGTGCATACGCACCTTTTGTAGTTTTGCCCCTGCAGGTGGAAGAGGTGCTTGCTCCACCAGCGCATACCCTTTTTTTGTACTTTTGCTGCTGCAGGTGGAAGTGGAGCTTGCGCGGTTGGTGCACGAAGAGGCATGCAATGCAGTCTTGGGAGTCCTCGTGAATGGTGACCCTGTGCAAATGCGCAACTACCTGTCCGCCAGCAGGCATCTCGGGATAGATGGGTGAGTTGCCAGGTCCAAAGCATGCCTCCTCACACACACATGCTTCTTGCTTTCATGTGCAAACTTAGAACCTGCTCTTTTTGGAGCCTATTTGGATAGAGGCAACTGTATTTTGGAGGCTTATAGCCATCTTTCCCCTGGAGACAGCACATTATGCCCCCTTGTTCAAGTCAGGTTGATAAAATGATGACAGCAAAGTCCCTCAAACCCTTCTGTCATGCATTCTTTGCAGGTGGCCGACTGAGGGAGCTCGTACAAATGCAAAAGTGGTGGCACAAATACGCACTCTGCTGGGCGTGGCGGCCTCAAACATCGGGGTTGGCGGTAAGCAGCATGGGGATCCATAACATGCATGACATCTAGATTCTCAAGGAAACAGCTGCCTCCGTGATGCGCATATGCATTAGAGCAACATCAAAGTCCTTTGGACATGGACCTTGACCAGCATAGCTTCGAACGTTCAAATACCTAATTCAATTAATCATCCTCTCTGTGAAGTGCTGCACTACTGGCTGTGAGGGGTGCAAAACGGTAACATTTAGGTCCCGCAGTCACTTGGGAACAGCTTTAGCTCATGATGAGAGCACGGCTTGGGTGCTCTTGCTGAGGTGCCCTCACCTGTCTTCTCAAATGTTTCCCAACAAGTAAATCCCAAAAAATGCCGAACACACAATACCTGCTTGCAGTTGACACCCTTGATGTAAAGGTGATGCAAGTCCTATGCCAATGGCTGCTGGACCTGGTGGACGATGAACATGCACAAGCCCAGGCATGCGCATTTGTGAAGGCACGAGTGGAGCAAGCAGCCCTGCGGCAGGCAGAGTTCTTTGGGCCTTGAGCACGTGTGTTTTTTATGGGAGGATGCTGGGTCCTCTGGGAATGCAGATGCAGGAAGAGTAGCTCTGTACAATTTAGCAATTTATGTATCCACTGCTGGTCTGCGGCACATCTTCCCTGAAAATTTGATGGGTTCTTCGATGCCAAGCTGCTGTTGGGGAGATTTTGCATTGCATGTACAATTAGAATTGGCAGTGTCATTGAGGCCTGTGCTCTCTGAAAATTGCATTGCTTGCCGGCGAAAGAATCTGCCACCTCATTTGACAATGAGTGTGCCACAGGCCCAATTGCATTATAAAAGTTGCTTTGTGGGCCCACAGCACCAAAAGACCCTACACCTGTGTGCTTGTCAGCGTTAATGTATTTCTTTAATTCTGACTTCTCTTGTCCCCAAGTAGTTTTTTATTCAGACATTTTGGTCTGCATTTTTACTGTCTTGTCAGCGCTTTCTTAGCAGTCGTCTGAATTTTTACTGTCCTGCTTACCCTCACGCTTATGGTCAAGTCTCCTTTGATGGGACACGGCCTGGAATGTAACGAATAAATGGCAGTGGCTTGAACCATCATCGTTGCTTGCAGCATGACAAGACCCATGGCTGACACATGATATCCTCCCTACCCACCTCACAATGGGCAGCTGCTGGCACTTGCACCAACACAGACTCTATCCTGATGTCAACTTCTTAAATCTATTGACTGGCATGTAAGATCGAAATGCATGGAATCTCTGAATTTTGATGGTCCGGATTTGGAGCGGGATGCAGCCCACAAATGTAGCAGACACCATGTGCTTATGATGGACAGGACAGGACACAATAAAGCAAAATCGTCAAAGTTTGCAAGCCTTGTTTTGAATGACATTAACTCAAGAAACACTTGAGCAAGATAGGGAAAAAGGACGAAAAAATGAACAAGAAATCACTCAGGTACTGTAGCGTCCCCTAAATTAGAAGGTTGTGATGCCAAAAATTTCAGGGAATCTAGAAAGGAATATATTTCACTGCTCTACAGCTGTTTGCCTTGTTATCAGGTGAAGGAACCTTGAATGAGTATATACCACTATATCCTCCTCCTGAGTGAGGGTGAGAGGCGTTTTGCCGTGGCTCTCGTGTGCGTGTGCATTTTTCATGTGAAATCCCTTGGACCAGCCTGGCACCCTTGGGAGCAGTGTTTTCCCTTGAATGGCCTCTGCCTAGCAGCAAAACTCGCCTGTTTCTCTCTGTTTCCCTTATCTAGGAGCCCCCAGCCGTTTCCAAATTCTTTACAAGGCGTTCCATAAGGCCAAACTTGCTGGCTTGCATGGAGCCATAACTCCTGCTCCTTCTAGCTTCGCATCTGAGCTGCAGGGTATCCTTACCCGCAAGGCTGTGCTAGAAAACAAGTACGCTAGCAAAAAGATTAAAGACTCCTTTTCGCGAGCCCTGCCCACCCACATCCATACTGCCCTCCAGAAATGGGCCCTGGTAACACAGGAAAAAATGGCCTCCCCGCTAGACCATAACCCACAGTACCAGCACTACTGGAGCGCCAACCCCCGAGACATTCTCTTTGGTGCCTTACACAATCCCTTCTCTTCCAGATTTTCAGGCTTCTCTGTCTGCCATCCCTTCTATGACGAGACTGCTATAACCCAGGCCCTACGTCATGCTATCTACTCAACAAATCTCAACACAGAGGCCACTGCTACTTTCATGTTCCTCCCTGTCTGGGGAAAACAAATGATAACTAACCCCTACTCCAAACTCATCACTGCCTACCCACATCTCTGCTGTGAACTGGTACGATCACACGCACCAACCTTTGCTACGATGATCCTCAATCCTGCCCTAATCAAGAAATACCTCTCTCCCAGCACACTTGGGACCTCCAAATAATTGCAGTCTGGAACACAGCTGCAAGGACTTATCTGAACAATCATAACCCTGCATGGCTACAGAGCCTGGCCGCGGCTGTTCCAGAAGCCAAATGGAAGCTACTCAGTGTTGGCAACCATTCTACTCTCAATACAATGCTTGTCGATATGCCTGGATATAATAAGTGCCAACGCCTCCCCTCTGACAAACGACAAATATCTAGAATTCAAACCTATCCACACATAGATAATCAGGAAGAACTCTTTGTTCCTAACCAATCTAGCCCAACCCTCACGCTCAAAGTCCCTGACTGGAGGACATGGGCGTACACTGATGGTAGCTGTCATATCCAAAATGGCAAACAAGAAATAGGAGCAGGGGTCTACTACCCTCTCAGTGACAGCAAACATTTTGTTGAACCTAACGGTGCTGGAATTACCAACACCATATGTAGAGCTGAATTAGCAGCAATTGCTGCTGCCATCACGCACTCTTATTCACACATTGCCTCAGACAGTCCCACCTCTCTCCATCAAATACGTAAACAACTGATTTACCCTGAGAAGCAAAAACAACACATTCAAGGGGATGTCCTCAAAACCATTTCTACTCTTATTAGCCACTCAGAAACCAATATCTGTGTTTACAAAGTAAAATCTCACGCTGGCATTGCTGGTAACGAATGTGCAGATGCTATTGCAAAACATCAAGCAAACCAAGCCAATAGTATTGTGGCTGACACTGGGATCCCCTGTGCAGGCCCCGGCGGAAATCCATTTTCCCATGTTTTTTGGTTAGCCAAGGACGAAAAAAGGGAACATGCAGCTGGCGCACCCACAGCCCCTGCACCCGTTCCTAAAATCACCTACCTCCCCAATCTTCAAAATGCTCTCAAGTCTCATATGCATGCAAAACACAGACTTGGATATGCCAACTCCAAAACAGGCTACTACTCATACAGCTTGTTACATGTCTGGTATATCCTTTCCTGTAAAGCGCACCATTTTTCAATATCGCACTGGTACTCTCTATAATCAAAAACATGCGGTACTCTTAAAAAAGTCCACTGACCCTAATTGCCCTCTCCCAGGCTGTCGCCAATTAGACAGCGCTCTCCACATCCTCTCAGGCTGCCAAAATCATATCATCTCCAACATGAGAACTGAACGCCATAATATTGCTGGTAGAATGATTATTAAAGCTATGAGTAAAAGCCCTTGGGGAGCAGGCCTAGTTAACACAGACGTAGGGAACAATGATAGGTTGGCGCAGCACAACCTCCGTATTCCTGCACATGCGTCAAACAGGATTATACCCCCTTACCTCTTTCCTCGTAACTTTCCTAAGAGATCTAGGCTCACCTCCAGCCGTCCTGATG
This sequence comes from Dunaliella primolecta, assembly GCA_914767535.2. NCBI lineage: Eukaryota > Viridiplantae > Chlorophyta > Chlorophyceae > Chlamydomonadales > Dunaliellaceae > Dunaliella > Dunaliella primolecta. The sequence goes on from OU611766.1 coordinate 5,542,717, forward strand.
CTATACTAATAACCCCCTATCATGCCAAACCCACTTCTTCCTCTCCCTTTGCCCCATGCTCACACCATGTGCTACGCAGCAGGCAGGACACCTCACAGAGGTCTAGAGGACCAAGCCGCGTGAGACAGCCCCATCAACTGAGCGCTGACCAGCGGCACGTCCACCTAATTGAAATAAAATACTGTGAAGACACGAGGCCTGGGCATCAGCTGGAAGTGGCACAGCGGCAGCATGCAGATCTGTGCAAGGATTTAAGTGCTAAAGTTGTGACCCTTCATACCATACTCCTCGGTGTTGGTGGGACCTGTTACACTGAGCACACTTTGAACCAATTTAAAAAATTAGGACTTGACCACCAGCGTGCCATTAAACTTGCTCGTAAGTTGCATGCTCATTCTGTTGTTTATGCCGACAAGCTTGTTACCACAAGACGTGCTATTGAAAACAAAAATACCTCCCACAGCCAGGTTCGGGAGCCGGGCACTTCTAATAACCCTCCAGATCCACATTAGCTCTTTCTTTTTTATTTTCTATTATTTTCTTTGAACTCACTGCCTTCTCGTATGTATTCTGTACCCCACACTTGGCACGCGTACATCCCAGCCGGAATGCCATACACCTTAGAGAGCCAAATCAGAGCATGTGGCCTATTCCTTAGATCATGTTCATGTTCATGAACAAACTCCTTAATCCTTTGCTGGGCGGCCATGTAAGGCCGCACTGCATGCTCCTCAGGCACCTTCAAATTCATGTGCCTGTCCCGTTTGGGCAAGCGCGCGCTGAGAAACATAGCACGATTTTGCTTACATGATCATACTTTAAGAGTTGAGACATCACTTTGGCAGGAGCACACATCTGCTTGTGATAGGTGTGACCAAGGAGGACTCTAGGATGAAAAGCATGCCGTGTTCCTTTGTTCCTGCGCTTCTGTGTGTTCTCTTCAAAGGACTTATGCACAGTTATTTTCTGACTTCCCCTCTTCTCATAAACAATTTCTGGACGATTCAGACACTTTCTACTATTCTCAAGCAAGCTCTGAGGATGCTTTTCATTTCTTGCAAAGCAAACTAATGAGACTTATCGTTTTATTTCCGATCTCATGGATATTCTTTGTGCAGTTGGAACAGTTGAGCAGGCCGAGCAGCCAAACTACCTGGCCGAAGGTCAAACCCCATTATTACTTTATGCTATAGAAAAAAAACCTTTACACTTTATACCAAAACAATAACAACTTTAGGCTTTTTCCTTTTCTTAATAAATTATTGCTTTTTTATGAGCAGGCTAGCAGTCAACTGTTTTGACTGGAAGCCTTCTTTTCCCTGTAACCTGTTGGTGTAACTGTACACAAGTTTGGTCTGGTTACAGGCACCTTTTTGCTTCAGCTAAGCTACCCTTGTTGGCAGGTGCAGCTTTGTAACCCTATCCTAATTATTATATTTATAGATTTTTTTAAAGCCGAGCAGGCAAATTACCTGGCTAAAGGTTAGGTTCCCTTAATGTAACGTAATCCTACCCTAATGAGAGTTATCATATTACCTAAGTCATGGACATTTTTGCGTGGCTGGAACAGGTGAGCAGTCCTTGCAGCCAAGCTACCTGGCTTTAGCGTCAAATCCCACTGTAGCCATTTTACTGGACGAATCAGGCGCTTTCTTCTATTCTCAAGCTAGCTCTGAGGATGTTATCCATTTCTTGCAGAAGCATTGTTGCATGGCTTTGAAATCGCAGTTGTCTTTCTTCTGTAGATGAACCTCCGTCCTCTTATTGTGCTCTAGTTGGACCAAGTTTTTTCACATGGATATTCTGTTGGCTGGCGAGGACCAGTCACAGGCCGATCAGCCGAACAGTCTGGCTGAAGGTCCCCCCGTGTAAATCTAAATCTTGCAGAAGCAAACTAACGAGACTTATCGTTTTATTTCCGATCTCATGGATATGTTTTGTGCAGTTGGAACAGTTGAGCAATCCTTGCAGCCAAGCTACCTGGCTTCAGTGTCAAATCCCATTGTGACCATTTTTTCTTGCATCATGCTTGAAGTGCTGTGACTGAATCACATTGCTCACGTTCTCCAGATTGGACTAATTTCATTACAGGCACTTATTCTGCTTCAGCTAACTTGCCCTCGAAGGTAGAATACCTTGTCTTTCCCTTTCCATTCAACAGAGATCCAGGTCCAAAAGTTGCAAATGTCTTACAAGCAATACATGGAATGTGGTTACATGGTGAGGCACTGCACATATGCCAGTGCCTCCTGACTTTGCCACATCCATGGCCCTTGGACACCGAGGTCACTGAAGCCCTCAGATCCAAGAAAAGAAATCAGTGTCTGGATAGGCACGAGCTGCACGGTCAAAAAAATCAAATTGGCAAGGTCACACCATTTGTGCGCCCAGGCCTGACAACGCACACCTGGTTGCCACTATTGTGAAACAAAATTAAACAAAATTGTGTCTGACGGTCCGACATCAACAGATGCAAGCTTTTGGCGGAAGGCCGCCACGCATGACCAGAGCCACTCACAAAACACATATGACACACAAGGAGGATGCAACCCACTCATGCTCTTAGCCTCAGAGCAGCATAAGCATCCACCACTAAAAGGTTCACAAGGACAGCTTCCAGTCAACCACCTACGCAAGTTACCTGGGTGGCAAGACCCAGGACAAATTGCTCGAGGTCCCTCAGAGCATGCTTGTTCGGTACCTCTGGGTCACACCCTGTGCTTCTTAAGTAAGCAAGCCGTCAGGGAAGCCTGCACTCCCACAACACACGCAACAAAAAAACAAAGCCACACACTAGCACATGGACCACAAGCACATGCTCATGCCCACACACACACTTTGCAAGGCAGCGCTCTCAAGCATGCCATGTATGTGCATGACGAACAGGGGCCCTGACGTACTTAGGGGTCTTCCATCATGCCATAGATAACAATGCAGCTGCGACAAACAGCTACATGCATTGCCAAGGAACCTCCTCTCCATTCAGCTCTCATACTTAGGGGCAGGCGAGGCCTGCATCGTCGCCTATGTCACACTGCCTATATCACACCACAACCACAGCCATGGTTACTACAACAGTACCCATCACACCCATCCTAGGCAGCCATGACAGCTACCTCCCTGAACACGCCGGGGCTGCCATCAGTTGCTCCTACTGCTCTTCCTGCAGCTGCCTGAATTAATTGCTCCTTACGCTCTTCAGCTGCTCCGCTGCCTCTGTCCCTCTCTTTGAAGAGGGCTGACTCGGAGCCTGGTTCACACACAACCAAGCTGTGGAACAGCCAAGCCTGCGCGCCCAGTTCCGTAACCCGGTGCTCCTGCCAACCTGTGTGCCCGCATCTAACAAGGGTGGTGCCCAGTGGTAGAACCATCCTGCATAACTATCGCTTCATGCTGGCTCCCCAAGGGACTTGGGTTAAGGGCCAAAGCTGATCTGAAACCCTAAGCTTGGAGCTGCTTACTCCTGGTTTTCCGAGGGCCGCTTCACATTGTCCCAGGTCGCGTTCCATTGCCTGTCGTAGAAGGTGGCTTCATCAAACAGGTTGCGCAGGTTGTCCAGGTCCGAGTTTTGCCTGCGTGAAGGCAAACAAGCGCGAACAGGTGAGTTGGAGAAGTGACCCAAGCCTCGAAAAAGAAGAACGTCACTGACAGCACCTGGCACGCTTGGAAGCGCGCTCACATGTTGGCATAGCCTCCATTATAATTCTGATGTGTGCACCCTGATGCCCACTTCAAAACACTCAAGGAGTGTGGACAGTTTGAGATGCACACCTGTAGGCACATCAATCCCTTTTTTCTCCAGCCAGCACTCAACAGACAAAGCAGATTCACCCCTGCCTTCCACACACACGTAAGTGCTGAAGACAGTGTGAGTGTACTGACACCAACCAAGCTATTGAGCAGGTCCAACTAACATGTGTTCTGCAAGCATGCTCCCTGACAAAACCTTGAAAAAAAGTGAGCACAACTGCTCCAATACTGCAAAGACAAACTCCTTCATGGTACCCACGACCTTGCTTCCTTAAACAGCACACATACACACCTGATGGCCAAGATGCCGAACACAGTGATGTGCAGCGCCAACAGACCCAGGAAGCTGTTCTGCTGGTCCAACAGGCCGTGGCCGGTGAACTTGTCCACAAAGATGGCCAGGAAGTAGCCCACCATGGCGGCACGGCCGTTCAGCTTCTCCGCCTGCATATGGAGTCGTGTGCCACGACGTGAGGAGTTGCATGCATGCATGTGTTGTGTGCGTGGTGTGTGCGTGTGTGCATGCTCGAGCACACAGACTGCCCTGGAGAACTGCCACAAAGGCAGTATACCCATGAAACACCTCTGGTGCCTGGAGCCTATGTTACATGCCCGCCAGCACCACCAGGTCTAAGTTGCTGTGTAGGCAATATGCATCTGCAACAAGCACTGAAGGACTTCATCATTGCTCTAGGACTGGGCGCATAAGCATGTGCGGGCCCGTGTAAGAACGCATTCGCCCATGCTCGTGCGCAGGAGTGTGCTGGTGTGCACTCGCCTCTGAAAACCACCAATGCACAGCATGCACCGATTACAACAGTCGCTGCCAGGTCTACATGCCATGAGTAGGTGTGAGTGCCATAAATGGGCCAAGTGAGAGATGAAGAGGCCTGGGTACCATGAAGAGGTGCAGAGAGTGTGCACTTTCTGAAGTGGACCAGCGCTGCCTGCTGGCTTGTTTGTATCAAAGGCAGGGACTCAGGACCGGAAGCCTCGGTGAGTGCACTCGGTACCACATGAATGTACAGTTGGAAACCACACAGGCTATGAACTGGTTTGAGAGGTAAAAGAGGAGTAACACTTTATGCTAGCGAACACCCCTATGTGGAGAGAACTGCACACTTCCAACCTTACGCAGTGCTGCTTATTATCTCAAGCCAGCAGTTGACAAATCTGCTGCCCATGAAGCACACGAAGTTGCTCTCTGAGCGAGGTTTAATGAGTTCAGAATCTCAAGACACGGCCATCACCAATAATCAGGGTTGGACAAATCTTGAATATGTACTCCATAAATTATTAATGCTGGTGCTGAAGTCATCATGTGTATTGCGTACAGGGAACCATACTCGTGGTACATCAAGGAGGACTACTACATCACTCCTTCTATGAACCTCCTGTCAGGATAGGGGTGATGCAGTTTTCCTGAATGCACAATGGCTGAAGTTTGGTGCGGGAAAAATGTGTGCCTGTTGAAGCGTTGTCCTCATGCAAGCCAAATTTTGACCTGTGCATGCGAACGCGCGCGCGCGTGTGTAACGCACCTCAGGCAGGTGGAACCGCTTGACCCAGGCCCACCATGGGATCTCAGAGGTGTCAAAGTTCACAGGGTCCTCGTTCATGCATGCAATGGGGTTGGCCTCCAGCAGCTTGCGTCGTGCAATCTCTGCATCGATGACCTGCATGGCAATGGGCAAAACAAGTGTGCTCGTCCCTTAGAAGCAGTGCACACACCCCTCCATCAATGAACTGCATACCAACAAGCACAACAGGTTTGCTCGTGCTTGTCCATCATTTGCAGTGCACACATCCGTACATGCCTCTTGGTGAAGTCTGAAAGCCGTGGAGAGTGCAGCTCTGTTCCTGCAGTGGCCGTCATGCAAAAGCGAGCAACATGGCGCTTGTTGTATGTGCCTCGCTGGGTCCCATCTTAAGTACTTTGGGCTGCTTAACCCCCTCAAGGAGACATCAAACAAAATGGTCCACCCAGCAACTCTTCTCTGTTTCCAATGGCAGAGACAGGGTACTGAACCAGGACATGAAAAATCCTTGTGCTTTCAACACAGGGGGATGCCGGTCCAACATTCTTCCACCAAGGCAGTTCTTTTATGCAAGGGGACCTGATGAGACATAACACCAGATGACCCAAGAGGGAGTTTGCAAGATCTTGGTGGAGACAGTGGTTGTGGACACAAGGTGACATTGCCATGCCACGCACCGTAAACTTGCTTGTATGCAGCAGTCATAGCTCATGCATCACTCTGTATGCATTTGTAAGCATGTGGAGTACCGCCTACAGCAACATGCATCAGTGCATGAATGCGTGTGCACGTGTACGCAAGTGTGTGTGTGTGTGTGTGTGTGTGTGTGTGTGTGTGTGTGTGTGTGTGTGTTTGTGTGTGTGTGCATTTGCGTGTGTGCGGTGTGTGTGTGCGTGCGTGCGTGAATGTGTGTGTGTGTGCACTCACCCTGTCCCAGTCCGTGTTGCCATCTGCGCCTGCAAACTGGCTCAAATCCCAGCGCCCATCGATCCAGCGATCGTCCTTAAATCTACCATCCACGATCTGCATCACGGTCTTCTGCTCCACTGGCACGCCCTGCACCTTGGCCTTGGCCAGGGGGTTGGCATCCTGCGGGGAGGAAGGGTGCACACACGAGAGCGCGCGCTTGCATCCCCTCTCTGGACAACAATCTCGACGACCGGCCTTCGTCAGCAGCACAACAAAGCATGACTAATTGTTTGTGCTGACTGTTTTCTCCTTCAAGGATGGCGCAACGCATAGACCAATTGCAAATTTGCATCTACAACCGACCTTGCCGGCTGCCTCCGCGCCTGACTTGGTACCTCCCTTTTCCAAGGGAGATGGCTTCTTCTTTTGCTCCGGCGCTGGAGCTGGTGCGGCTGCCTGCGTGCGGATGTGCAGAGTCACACATTCCCATGAGGACAGATGCAAATACACTCATCCGTGACCAATGAGTGTGTTTAGCTGCCCGCACACAGCGTATGAAGATGCAGCAATCCACTCCAAACTTTGATCACTGCTCGCGCAACACGGCCGGGCTTGCTTCTACCTGTGGGGGCTGCTGCTGTTGGGGGGCCTGCTCCTCCTGCTGGGCGCGGACGACCAGCGGCAACCTGGCAAGCGACGAGACGCCAGAAAATTAGCATATTTCCCGACCCAGTAGTGAGGACACGAAGCAGGGCCTGTCACACACCTGGCCTCACGAACGGATGATGATCGCCCTCCCCTCAGACCCGCAGCTCCCAAACGTTGGCGCACGAACAGAGCCTGCATTTTCTTGGTGGCTGCGGGGGTGTGCCTTTTGCCAAAAAAAGGAAAGTGTGGGACTCAAGGTGCAACAACAACTGAATTGACTGTTGGAAAATCAGCAGCAATACAAAATTGTCTGTGCAATGTAACATTTGGTGAAACGTCGAAATTCTTTCAACAAAAACTGGTGCATAACCGTGGCAATGAATGAGCTTGGTCTAGGTGGATGAGCTTTTGGTCTGTGATGTAGCCTAGCCCTCACATTGAGCAAATATGCAGGTTTCTGCCAGCAACAAGTCTCTGGATGGGCTGTTGGGTGCGCCCGGTGAAGGCAACCTCCCGCATTGGTTGCAACCGGAGACATTCATGCTGGACAACTTCAAGTCCGAGCTTGTCGTGGCGGATCTCAGGCGCTATGTGAGCTTGATTGTACATGAGGAAAATACTGCAGCACAATCATCAGCACCTGCCACATAAGTGCCCTACATCAAATGATTCCACAAAGATGGCAAACGCCAAATAACTACCATGAGACACATGTGTCCTTTTGCTGCCTTGTGTGCAGGTCCCCCTGCCATCACTGCAAAGTGAACTAGAGAACTACCTGGCTACCCTGAAAACCAAGGTACTTTGCCGCGCATACCAACCCTCTAAGACGGGCTCCATGCATCACTTGTTGTCAACAAACTTGCTCTTGGCAGCACTGGTTCAAGCACTTGTTCGGTCCGCACGGTAAACAAGACTCTCACACGAGTCCCCACTTATTCTGGCATGAACGAGGATAGAAGGCTTTTAATTCTTGTTGTTGCCATCACCCATCTATCTGGCTAATGTTTTTGAGCTCATGACCAGTTCACACATTGCACTGTGTCATGCACACTGTCAATGAAATGCATGCCTTTGACGTACCGGTATGTTGTGGTTCTCAGGCAGAGTGTTAAAGAGCCTGCAAGCTCCTCCTGCCAACTGCTCCCATGCTGCATCTCAGGGACCTCCATTAGAGAGCATGCATGCCTTTTTTCCCCTGCTGGTGTTCATTTATCGTCTGATGCTGATGTTCTGTGGTGGCCTCATGGGTTCCGCCAAAAGAATCAAACAACAACACTGGTGCCCTGTTTCAATTGGTCGTGCACCTTCTGGGCGCAAATGGTTGTCATTTGAGGCCCGCAAACGAAAATGGCCGCTGGGCATGGGCTCTTGCAGGACCCACGTGCCACAACAGATGAGGGAGTCGCAGATGTCAAGCACAGGCTCTCACTTACGCTCTGTGCTACCTGCACTCAACGAGTGCCTGTCTGCGCTCAGCAAGTGCCAGCACTGACGTGCACTCAGCAAGTGCCTCTGTGCTCCGCGAGCGCCTGCGCTGAGCAAGTGCCTGCACTGAGCTGCTCTCATCTAGTGGCTGTCTGTGCTCAACGAGTGCCTGTCTGCGCTCAGCAAAGGCCTGCATTGCACACCCCTTGCATTTGCCCTACTATGCTTGTGGTGAAGTCTCGGATCCTGAAATCAAATACTTTATTGCACATGTTTTGTCAGCGAGCCATCCACCAGCAACCCGCACCAGAAGCTTGCGTTGGAGCCTTAGGTGGAGCCTTGCTCTGCCCAGTATAGTGACTCGTGCCTTGGCTTGTCTCCTGTGCGCATGCTGCATGTGATTGGCTATCATATGTTGGGCTGTGCAAGATCCAGCATGCAGAAGTTAACATCACATCTTCCAAGGATGGAGGCTAGCCTTTATTTGGTTTGTATTACACGCAGTGTGTCATACACACACAGAACAAGGGAGGCTGCAGGCAAGCTCAAGGAGAATGGGTCTCCTCCATCTGTATCCTTGCTTGCTTCTCGCAGATGGTGGAGGTCATCAATGCCGACTACTCGGACTATGTGAGCTTGAGCTCCAAGCTGGTCAACGTAGATGGTGCTGTTGTGCGCATGCGCAAGCCGCTCATTGACTTGAGGGTAAGCATTGAGGCAAAGCATGCATTTAGCGTCCTTTACATCCCACAAATAAAGGAGGATGGTGAAGTAAGTGAGAGCCAGTTATTGAGCAGAGGGTAAGCATCAAGGCGAAGCACGCATGTGTGCGAGCCTGAACTGCCAGTCGTTTGTAATTGTTGTCTATCAGCTGCCGCTATTTTTTGGTGTTTCTTTTTTTTGCCCCGATTGTTTTGTTTTATCAGCTGCACCCTGCTGCTCTTTGCAGCGTATAAGTTGTTGCACTTGGCAGTAGCTGTGGTGTGGGGGGGGCTGTGGGTGGGCTTCACCAGCTAAGCCATCTTCTTCCTTAGCCAAGCCGTCAGCTGACTTTGTAAGCTTCTAGCACTCAACGCTACTGCAAGAGAGTTGTTTTTTAAGGAGCGTGGCGGCCCTTGATTTTTGATGATCATTAATGGGTAAAGCAGAGCTGATGCATGCTGCTCACTGCCACTCTATGCTGCACCACTTGTTTTCGTGTGACTGAGCTGTGTGCTGAGCACTTCCCCTCCAAGCATGTTACCTTGCACTTTGTATCTTGTGCATTACCCATCCATCATTGCCAAGTTTTTCATTACCCATCCTATGTGTTGATATGAAGACCTGGAGCCTTAGGAGTCCCTCATAAGTTATCCTTGGTAATCATACAATATCCTTCAGAATGAGACACGTGTCACCCATTTTTTGTTTTTATACAGAAGCCTGAAGACCTGAATTCTGCCCCCTGTGCGTAAGCAGTGGTATTTGTCTTGAAAGCTTGCCCAAGCTTTTTTCATGCTTTTGTTTCATGCCTGCATCGCAGGAAAAGCTGCAGGCTATCCAGGGATCTGTGGTGGGCGAGCTGACCTCCCTTAATCAGGTGCGTGTATGTGTGTGTATACAAAGGCGTCTGTAAGCGTCCGCGTGCGTGCGTGCATGTGTGTGTGTACAAAGGCGTGTGCAAGCATCTGCATTCCTCCTCCCATTCAGCATCAAAGCCTTTGCAGTTTGTGAGCCATGCATCCCTGCGTGGCCAAGCCTAGGATTGTGCGTGCGGCGTCGCCATATGCTGCAGTGTCTTATGGGGATTGCAGTGCTGCAGTGTCTTGGGGATCGCTCAAGGGTTACAAGGGTTACAAGGGGGTTGGCCTACAGCCCGAAAATCTGGCTGATCGCTCAAGGGTGGCCACGACAGGCAGCCTGGTGGGCCTCATGTTGTAGCTCATGTTGTAGCATCCCTGAGCCAAAGCCACAATGTGAGTGCACGCTGCATGGGCCCAAGCCAGGATGCATCCCTGTCGCAAAAGTAGTGCTTGTATCATGTGCGTGCAGCAGCTGGCACGTAGCCCTGTGGCTGGCATGGTGCTCGCAACGAGCCTCATGGTGCCTTTCTTTTGCATGAGCTTTGACTTGAGATCAAGTGGACGTGTCTGCTCAAAACTGCATGGGCTACGGCTGGCATGCTGCGGCAGACACAACATACGCACTGCGCATGCTCCAATCCGCAAACACTCCTGTGGCAAACACCATGTTGGCAAATAGCTGGCAAGCTGCAGCAGACACAACATTCGCACTGCGCATGCTCCAATCGGCAAACACTCCTGTGGCAAATACCTTGTTGGCATGCCTGTATTAGTTGACCTTTTGTACAGTGTTGCAGGGTGCCGTTGTTTCTTGTCTCTCCTTTTTTTATCTTGGGCGCACTGCTGTAACACTGCACAAGTGCTTATCCTTCCCTGCAGGGCCTGAGAGAGGCAACGCAAAGAGGTGGCCACTGCCGGCACCTCGCTGGACCTCGTACTGCAGCAGACACCCCTGCACCCCTGCGGCAAACACAGTTTTTACCATACCGCTCATGCTCGTCCTGCAGGGCCTGAGAGAGGCGGTGCAAAGGAGGTGGCCACTGCCGGCACCTTGCTGGACCTCGTACTGCAACAGACATGCATTGCCGTGGCAAACACAGTTTTTACATGTCGTTTGTGCTCATGCGCCCCTGCAGGGCTTGAGAGAGGCGGTGCAGACAGGTGTCCTCTGGGATTGCCTGGGCTTCATGCGGCATTAGACACACATCTTTGTGGCAAACATGGCTTGCTTGTTTCACACACTGCAAGTGCTCATCTTTCCCTGCAGGCCCTGAGGCGGCGCAAAGGAGTGACCACCTCCACCAGCTTGCTGGACCTCGTGCGGATGCTGACGAACATCCCTGTGGCAAACACAGTTTTTACACACCGCTCATGCACATCCCGCAGGGCCTGAAGCGACGTAAAGAGGTGGCCACTGCCCGCAGCTTGTTGGACCTCATGCAGCAGCTGGCACACATCGCATCCAAGGTGGGGTGGCACGGGTACCAAGTTGTAGTTGGTGGGGGTGCCATGTGGGCACATTGGCCTTCACAACCTCATGCAGCAGCTGGCACACATCACATCCAAGGTGGGGTGGCACGGGTACCAAGTTGTAGTTGGTGTGGGTGCCATGTGGGCACATTGGCCTTCACAACCTCATGCAGTAGCTGGGGTACACCGCATCCAGCTGGTGTACATTGCATTTAAAGTGGGGTGGCTAGGGTACCAATGTGTAGCTGTGAAGGCCGATATGGGCACGTTGGCCTTCACAACCTCATGCAGCAGCTGGCACACATCGCATCCAAGGTGGGGTGGCACGGGTACCAAGTTGTAGTTGGTGTGGGTGCCATGTGGGCACATTGGCCTTCGCAACCTCATGCAGTAGCTGGGGTACACCGCACCCAGCTGGTGTACATTGCATTTAAAGTGGGGTGGCTAGGGTACCAATGTGTAGCTGTGAAGGCCGATATGGGCACGTTGGCCTTCACAACCTCATGCAGCAGCTGGCACACATCGCATCGAAGGTGGGGTGGCACGGGTACCAAGTTGTAGTTGGTGTGGGTGCCATGTGGGCACATTGGCCTTCACAACCTCATGCAGTAGCTGGGGTACACCGCATCCAGCTGGTGTACATCGCATTTAAAGTGGGGTGGCTAGGGTACCAATGTGGAGCTGTGAGGGCCGATATGGGCACGTTGGCCTTCACAACCTCATGCAGCAGCTGGTGCACACTGCTCTCAATGTGTGCATGCATAAGAGGTGCACATTGTTGTTTAAGGTGCAAATGGGACAAGTTATCACAAGCATCCTTGTCAGCTGCACCGGCCTCTATGCTTTGCCAGTTATCGCCTTTATCATTTAATGCCTCCATTCTAGTACTTAATGCTTTGCCTCCATTTTAGCACTTATTGCCTGCTTTGCCTTTCAGCTGCTTCCCGCTTGTTGATCCTCATTCTCTGTTGACTGCATTGCATTCCTCATCGCCATAAGGGCCCTCTTTTTTCCTAGACCTGCACACGAGCGTGCGCACACGCGCAAACACACCCTCACTGTTTGTACTGCATCTCTGCTGCCGGCGCGGTCTTGATACCTGTCGCCCTTGTCCCCAGGTAACTTACTACCCCTGCCTTCCTTGACCCAGGCCCGATCATCTTGAACCCTATCACCCCTGATCCAGACTTTAGACCCCTTGCTCCTGAATCCTCATCTTGTCCAGCCAGGCAGGGCACCTGCTCTCTCCTTAACCCTTATAATTCCCACAAAGAGGAGTTGCCAACTCAATTTTTGTGATGCTATCGTGACCTCCAAAATTGACACCTGTTTGCACTTGCTCAGGTTGAGAAGCTGCTGGCTGAGGTGGATGCCCTACCCCCCTTAGCAGCAGGGCAGGCGGGAGGGGAGGGCAGGCAGGCTGACCTGGATGTGCGCGCGCGTTTGCTGGAGAGGGTTGCTGGGGAGGTATCCCGTCTCACTTTCCAAGCCAACAGGGGCAAGGTGTGTGTGTGTGTGTGTGTGTGTGTGTGTGTGTGTGTGTGTGTGTGTGTGTGTGTGTGTGTGTGCGCGCGCGTGTGTGTGTGCGTGCGTGCGTGTGTGTGTGTGTGTGTGTGTGTGTGTGTGTGTGTGTGTGTGTATGTGCGCATGTGTGTGTGCATGTGCGTGTGCATGTGTGTGTGCGTGCGTGCGTGTTCGTGTGTGTTTGTGTGTCGTGTGTGTGCGTGCATGGCGTGTGTGTATGTGTTTGTGTTTTCGTGTCGTGTTCGTGCGTGTGTATGCGTGTGTATGCGTGTCATGTTCGTGTGTATGCATGTATGCGTGTCGTGTGCGTGCGTATGCGTGTATGCGTGTCATGTGCGTGTATGCGTGTGTATGCGTGTATGTGCGTGCGTGTGTGTTGTGCGTGTCGTGTGTGTGCGTGCGTGCGTGTGGGTGTGTGTGTTAGCGCGCGTTGTCACCCCTGCACCTAAGGGTCTTTGCTAGGGCCCTTGAGCGGGCACTCGCCTTTGTAAAGACCCTGTCCAGGTGTGTGTTTCCATGTGTATTTGTGTGTGTGTGCGCGCATATGTGTGTGCGTGTGTGTATTTGTGCGCGCATGCGTACGTGCGTGTGCGTGTGTGTGCGCGAGTGCGTGCGCTCAAGGGCGCTCGCTTATGCAAGGACAGACCCTGTCAGGTGTGTGCCTGTTTGTATGTGTGCGTGTGCGCGCGTGTGTGCGTGTGTGTGCGTGTGTGCATAAATGTGTGAGCGCTTGAGGGCACTCGCTTATGCAAAGACTCTGTCAGGTGTGTGTGTGTGTGTGTTAGGCATCCATATGGCCTGAGCTTATGTTTTTCTTGACAGAATTGAGATCAATTGGGTTGATATGCCCAGCACTGAAGCCTGTCTCTCGCACACACATGCGCACACACACACACATGCGCGCACACACATGCATACACACACACGAAGCAGGAGTCTGCCTCTCAACATGCAGCCCTGCGTCACTGCCTATCCTCATGCACCTGGCACACATTCACAATCGCACACATACTACACACGTACACGCACGTGCATGCTCTCACACATGCACACACGGAGGACCTTGCCTTTGTACGCTGCATGGAGCCCCGCTTCGCGGCCTCTCGAACCCACATCCTCTTAAACCTGGGTACTCATTCACACACGTGCTTGTTCTCATGCTCTTTCACATGCACATTTGTAAGACCTTGCCTTCGTTCACTCCATGGAGCCCTGTATTTCTCCCTTGCGCATGCACATCTGGCACTCATTCATACACACCAAAACATGCATATTCTTGTGCTCTCACATATCTGCAGGACCTTGCCTTTGTACGCTCCATGGAGCCCCGCATCTCTGCCTCACGCACACACATCCTCACGCACCTGGGACCCACCATGGAGGCAGCCCTGACAGACGATGGTGTGACCTCCGACAGTCACAACGACAACAGCAACAGCAAGAGTGGCAACAGCGGTGGCAGGAGGGGTGCGAGCACCGGCCAAGTGGCAACGCTGCACTGCGCGCATGCGTATGCAGAACTGGGGGAGACCGGGCCAGCGGAGGTGTGTGTGTATGTGTGTGTGTGTGCGTGTGTGCGCACTCTTACAGGTGTGGCTTTGAACGGGTGCTCAACAATAGGTGGTCGTTTTTTCCATTCGCACCCCTCATTGCCCTTCAGCTTTTTTGCGTCTCTGTTGTGCATGTTTACGTTCCCCGGTTGCTCACATCATGATTGCGATGGTGATCAGTTGATGCCCCCTCTCTGCTTGCCCTTCAGATGGCCTGGTGTATAGCCATGATGCCAGATACAAGTCACCATGCCCATTCTGCATTCATCATGTCCTTCATTTCACCACAATGCTTGATGCAGGACACCCTGAGTTAATAGTCGTGGCACCCATCATGCTGCTTCTGTTGCCATCATGCTCGGTGCAGGAAGCCCTGCGTACTGTTGGCGCCCATTGTGGCGAGCCATTTGGATGCCCATGGAGCTGTGCCTGAATAGCTGCAGGGCCTATGCCCAACATGCTGTGACTGCTGCCATGTGCTCGATGCAGGACGCCCTGCGTACTGCTGTTGCAGCACCCATCATGCTGCAACTGCTGCCATCATGCTCAATGCAGGAAGCCCTGCGTACTGTTGTCGTGGCGCCCATCGTGGCGAGTCACTTGGCAACCCATAAAGCTGCAGGGCCTGCGCGCGGGGGTGCGTCCATTGCATCAGGTCAGTGCATGCTCTGCTGGAAGCGCTTGCTGGGATAAGAGGGTGCAAGGTGGCTGCTTGTGTGCAGGTGCGTGTCAAGGGCAGCAGGGCCTGTACTTGTGTACAGGTGCATCTGCATGACGTGGTTGACCACTGCGTGCTGTGTAATGGCAGCCGTGCAGAGTGATTGCTGTCTAGATCCTGGCATCGAAAGCACAATTTAGTTGCATGCTTTGGGCCATCCATAACATGTGCTCACTGCATGATCTCAGATCATTGATTTTCTATGACGGTTCTGAGGTGATAAGGTGCTGCAAGTGCTTAATATATATATATGTATGTTTTGTGGTGGCAGCCCCACAGAGTGATTGGTGTGCAGAGCCTGGCATTGACAACACGGTGAATGCTTGCTTGGTGCATCCATAGCATATGCTCAATGCATGCTCTGTATTGGCAGCCACACAGAGCGATTGCCTCATGAACAGGGCTGGGTAGAATGTGTTGAGCATTTATCTGGAGAGGCTCTGGAGGTCTTCTGTGAGGAGGACCAGAGAGGCCCTCTGGAGGCCCTTCTGAATGTTTTTGGTCAGGGTCAGGTGAAGAGGGTTTACCCAACCCCGACAAAAGCGCTTGGAATGCTAAAGAGGGCCTGAGGGACGCCCCCCGAGGATCTTATGAGCCTTTGTTAGGATTGGATAAAGAGGGTCAAGCATTTGTCAAAAGAGGTCCTAATGAGGGCCAGAGAAACCCATAAAAAGCTCTTGTGAGCCTTTGTTAGGGTACAGAGGGATCATCGTTTGCCAAATGAGACTGTTGAGTGGGCCGGAGAGGTGCTCAAGCGGCTCTTTTGAGCCTTTGTAGGACAAGCCCTCTGCAGCTGTGGTGCTTTGAAGGCATCGCGTGAATGTATGCAGTGTTTGTGCTCATTGTGATTTGTGTGCATCGCTTTTAAAACAAGCCCTCAACTCTCTGCAGCTGTGGTGCTTTGAAGGCATCGCGTGAATGTATGCAGTGTCCGTGTGCTCCTTGGGATTTTTGTGCAGCGCTGCAGGCATTGCGTGAATGTGCACAATGTACGTGCCCCTTGTGTTTTTTGTGCTTCGCTTCACACTTCAATCACATTGCATCACTGCTGAAGGACAAGTTTGGTGTTGCTCGAATGTGCATGCAGAGCCATACACTTCCTCAGCATTCACACAGAATGATTGGAGTATGCAGCTACATGCAAAAAGCAGATGGGGACTGCATCCATTGGTGCACCTGAAACACACAGTCTATGCATACTCTGTGTTGAAATCGCATAACAGCATCCACACAAAATGGTGAAGTATGCAGTCACATGCGACGAGGACATGGGGACTGCATCCATCAGTCGTGCACCTGAGTGTACAGTCTGCGCATACTCTGCGTTGAGAATCGCAGAGCAGATGGGGACTGCATATCCAGTCGTGCGCCTGAAGTGTACAGTCTGTGCATACTCTGTTGAGAATTGCAGAGCAGATGGGGACTCTTTAGCCACAGTGGTGCACCAGAAGTAGACAGTCCGCACATACTCCATGTTGAGAGTCCCATGGCTTGATCAAAATTTGAAGCCACATGCTTGAGAAGCAGCAGGGCCTACACATGGTGCTGTGTCTTCAGACTATCAGGTTTGCGGCATGTGCTGCACTAGCAGCAGCACTTATCCTTGGGCCGAAAGCTGCAATGTCCCTGCGAAGAGGCTCCTGTCAACTGCCCAATGTGGCGGTGCATCTCTAGAGCATCAGATTGTGCATGTACTGCACTATTAGCACAACACTGCTTGGGCTTCATGGTGTAACGTAGCTGCAAAGGGGCTCTGAATGGAACTTACCATACCTATTTGATGGTGCATCTTTTAGATCATCATCATGCCTGGGCATACACTTCAATAGCGGCAACCAAAGGTGGTCACAGCATCAAGCCACATTGTAGGGGTGACACATGATACACAGGCCCATTATCATGGCGCCCATCAGCGCAGCACCCATTAGCACAGCAATGTATACAGACCCATCAGCCTTCGTCGGGTGGCCAGCCCAAATCAAACCCATTAGCCTTGTCAAGTGGCCAGCTCAATGAATAAGCCTTGGCCAATATGCCTGGGGTGGAGTAATATACAGGGTTACAGGAAAGAGAGGCCTTCAGTCAAAACGTGCGACTGCTAGCGTGGAGTAATATACACAGTGGAGTAATATACACAGTGGGCCCATTAGCTTTGCCCAGTGGCCAGCCCAAATCAAGCAAAGACCTGTCTGCAACAACACAGAGGTGAAGTAGCCATGGGGGTGAACTGGCTTTTGTGCAACAGCGCAGAGGTGTAGTGTCCACAGGGGTGACAACCCTCTGTGCATCAAGCTACTGGGTGATATATTGTGACCACCACCTTTTGTGAAGAATTTCTTTCATCTTGGACTACCATACAAATGCATAGCCCATCCAATTGTCAATCTACATCCAATACCATTACCCACTTGCCAGGAACCAGAATTCATCGCAAATTATGTTCACACACACAAGCAAATCACACGCTGTGCAGGCGAGGGCACCCTGGCTCACCTTTTCAACAGTATTCTTGAGAGCGTGCTGGCTCGTGCTGGGCCTTTGCTCTCTGCCAGCCTGGCCCCCCAGTCCCCCCTTAGGTGAGGAGTTTGGATTTCTTCTTGTTGTTCGTCCCTCTTGTGTTCACCCCTCTTGTTGTGATCAGATAAGATTGTATACGACAAGATTGTGAATGAATATTAGGCAACAAAGGGTGGTTTGGCTCTTGCGAAGTCAAGCTCTTTGCCTGCCCGGGCCCTCAGTTATGGTCACAATGCATGCTAATACCTGTACCCAGATGGGCCCGTGCAAAAAAAAGTGGATGAATTAAGAGGAGAGGCCACAGGGTGTAACACCAATAAAATGGACTTGAACAGGTTTTCCTTGATCCATTGTTCTAGGCTGTTAATGTTTCGGCCGTGACTTCAAACCACGTTTTCAATTTTAGAGATGAATGGTTCCACAAAGCTGATGCTTCTATTTGAGTACAAATGTTGCCTTAATTTTGCATGTGCCTCCAGCTTACTCCCCTCAATCGCTTTGCTTGCTTGCTTGTCTAGGTCTGATGCTTGTATTGCTTGGTTGCTAACTGTCCTTATGTACACATGCCTTCTGGGAGCTCAACATCCCTAAGCAACATGCTATCCTTCATGTAAATTTCAAATTTCAAACTGCATCATTTGCATTGCTCGCGTGTGCGCAGGAGCTTTGACTTCCTCAGCAACTCAGTGCTGGCAGAGGTCAATGAGTCGGTATCCGCGGCAATACCCGGGGCGTTTTCTCCCGGAGTGCCTCCAGCCTTCCATGCCAACTACCTAGCAGCCCAGGTGAGACAGCCCCGCCTGTTATCGTGGCCCCGATTTTGGGGGCCTCTAAGAAGTAGTGAAGGCGCACCGGCAATATGATTCTGTTTTCTGGGGTCTCCTATTTTGTAGGGCTCAATGTGGCTCAGGTGCAAACATGGCGGTGTTTATTTTCACTGTGCCCTTTTGTGAGGTGGACCTGGGCTCAAATGTCTTGGGTCTTGCATTTGTAGGGCTCAATGTGTCTCAGGTGCACATGTGGTGAAGGTGTTGGTGTCAGCTTTGGTGCCTTATCATCAAATGGGCCCCACAAAAGATGGCATTGTTTTGAAGGGGAGGTGGTAGTGCCTGTTTGGCAGCTCTAATGGAAGGAAAACCCTTGCCATTGGAGCTGACAAGTTTGTGTGGCCCCTGTAAGGTTTGCAACTTGCTTACAGGTAGCTGATTCCGCACGACCACTCTGTTTGAGCCAACTCTCTAGAGCTGAGAATTCTGAAGACATGCCGCGCAGAACGGATCAACAATGGACTTTATCAATCCTGGTATGCTCTGAAGAGCGCAGTACCTGCAGTTTGCTTGCTCACAGCAGACTCTTTGCTTCACCTATTACAGAGCTCAAATCATGACGTGCTCTCAGTTCCACTACTCGAATTTCTAGCCAATTGGGCACTCTACATCCATGAGGGCTCATTACTGGCCAAGGTCTCATGCCCAGCTTCCATACGCACCCTATGATGCGTGAACACGGGGATTTAGGCTGACTTGCTGCCACATCATTCTCCTAGGTTTGCACAGGGCACTCATGTAAAGCGCTCGTGACTCAACATCAATCTGTTCTGGGCATGCGTGGGGCGCTCATAAGAAGGGGTGGTGCCTGGCTTCCTTGCACATCCTATGGTTTGTGTACAAATAACAAAGATGCTTCCATGTGAAACATGTGTGCCTGACCTCCATGCACATCCTATGATGCATGTGCAAATGGCAAAAGGGCTTCCATACAAAAGTGATTGTGCCTGGCTTGACTGCAAATCTTCAGGTGCATGTGCACTAGAGGGTTCAGCAAGTCCCTGCATGCAAGCAACATCTGCTGCTTGAAGCACTGGCTCCTCAATCCAGCAAGCAAGCTAGAACAGCACAGCCACCAGATGCCCTGGAGGCTCAGTGCCACTGCTAAGCCACCCTGGACTTGCGGCAAGCTCTCGTGCTTTTAAGATCATCAGTCTTCGTATTCCTTTGTTTTCTCAGGACACTTGCTGCGCAGAGGTTCCTGGATGCCCTGGAGGCGCAGTGCCACAGCCGCGCCGCCCCAAACTGGCTGCGCAGAGCCCCCCACAAGCCAGCTGCTGTGATATTTAGCCATCAGTTAGCAATCCGGCAAAACAATCACAACACCTGCTGCGCAGAGGTTCCTGGATGCCCTGGAGGCGCAGTGCCACAGCCGCGCTGCCCTGGACCGGCTGCGCGCATCCCCCCACTACGCTTCCTTCATGAAGAAATGGAACACCAGCATCTACTTCTCCCTCATCTACCAGGACATCGCAGGTGCGCGGAGTTGAAATCCATAGCTTGAATCAGCACGCTATTACTCCTGTGAGCAAAAAAGTGGGGCACCAGATGACTGTGTTGCTCTGTGTCCAGTACCGTGTTGCTCTGTGTCCAGTACCGTGTTGCTCTGTGTCCAGTACCGTGTTGCTCTGTGTCCAGTCCTGTGTTGCTCTGTTTCCAGTACCGTGTTGCTCTGTGTCCAGTCCTGTGTTGCTCTGTGTGCATTGCATGCATAATGCATAATGCAATGCAATGCAGTGCTTTCTGTCATCTGATGGATCCCTGGCAGGGGATGAGGACCACATCATTCCTAAGGTTGCGGTTGCTGCAGAGAACTATGCTTTTGTTACTGTTGCTGTTGCTGTTGTTGTTGTAACAATGCAGAGATGCTGTGCAGTGTGGAGGGGCGTGACACTGACATTGTTTCAATGAGCACGAAGCTAGGTCAAAAGTGGCTTGCCGTTGACATGCCTTGCCTTCTGTGCCTCTGCGCCTTGCCTTGCCCTCTGTGCCCGTGTGCCTGTGCACATGCCATGCCTGTGCCTGTGCCTGTGTGCCTCTGTGCCTGTGCACATGCCATGCCTGTGACTCTGTGCCTGTGTGCCTGTGCGCCTGTGTGCCTCTGTGCCTGCGTGCCTGTGCGCCTTCTGTGCCTGTGCACATGCCATGCCTGTGACTCTGTACCTGTGTGCCTGTGTACCAGCAACCAAACACCCAATCTTTGTGCCCTTCAGCCCTTACTGAAATACGGAACCCTAAGGCACTGTGACCATAATGAAAACATGCAGATGACTAAGCCTGATGCTTAGGCCTCATAATGGTAATCACTTTAATACATGCTGATGGTCATGCTGATGCTGAGGTAGGAGGTGCTGGGCCCCAGCATCTCCCAGGAAGCAGTTTAATTTCGGGCTTGATCAATTTGCTTTCATGGCTGTCAACACATTGCATGGCCTGTGGCATTTCATCCTATCCATCACCACGTTTTTACCCTCGCCGGCACATCCATGATCTCCAGTTTGGATTCAAAGCCCGCTCACAGATTTGCTTCTGTGTACTCCCACCACTCTCCCCAAGGCCCCCCAAAACAACCCAGGCACCCCCAATCTAAGCATCCAACCCTGCAACACCCTACCGGCCTCTCCCCAAGGCCCCCCCAAAACAACCCAGACTCCCCAATCTAAGCATCCAGCCCTGTAACACCCTACCGGCTGAGCAGGCAAGCTGTAAGATGCCACGGCGTTGGCCAAAAGCTCTATCTGGACCGATGGACTTTTGCCTCTGCACATCTAATGCCCCTGACCCTTGGATAAGATTCCAACCTCCCTTGTAGAGCACAAATGAGAGCACAACGCCCCTCTGACACGCTGTCAACTGCGCAGGCGAGCTGGAAGATGCTGTCGCAGTGGCCAAGCCCGATCTGAAAGCCCCGCCCTCCGAGCCCGCGTCCGTGAGCTTGCCTCCGAGTGTGGCCCTGGTGGCATGCCTGGATCGAGCAGCTGCCCCCAATGTGTACCTGCCCCAAGTGGCAGACAGGTGTGTTGGGCATGGGCAAACTTGAGAGCTGGTGACTGAAGGATTATTAATGCTTACGAACATCCTAGGCCAATGTCTGCAAGCCCGCCTCCAATTTATGGCTGGCCCAAGTGGCATGCCTGGATCGAGCAGCTGCCGCCTATGTGTACCTGCCCCTTGTGGCAGACAGGTGTGGTGGGCATGGGTATTTTGGAGGGCTGGTGATCAACGGATGCATGGATTCATGGTGTTCACATTCTGTGTCCTCGGCTCGCGTCCGTGAGCCCGCCTTCGAGAGCGGCCCTGATGGCATGCCTGAATCGAGCATGGCATGCCTGAATCGAGCCTGATGGCATGCCTGAATCGAGCCTGATGGCATGCCTGAATCGAGCCTGATGGCATGCCTGAATCGAGCCTGATGGCATGCCTGAATCGAGCATGGCATGCCTGAATTGAGCCTGATGGCATGCCTGAATCGAGCCTGATGGCATGCCTGTGTCGAGCAGCTAGACTGTATGTGTTCCTGCCCCGCATGGCAGATAGGTGATGAATGATAGAGCTCACAGGTCAGTGTCTGGCTTACGTCTACTACTAAAGGCAAGGCCAGAAATAGCTCATGGAACTTTAATCGTCAAGGTCCTCCGTTTCAAGGCAGTGTGTAATCTTTTAATCCTGTCTGCTTTGTCTGCTCCCTCAGCCTGCTGCTCTCGCGTTTCTGCCATGTTCCTGCACATCTCTTAACTAAGCCAGCGCTACAAGGCATGCTTGGCCTCCATCCTGGCTGCGTGTCAGTTACTCCCTTTACTGTTACACCCTCTTGTATTTTCTGCTGATTTCCTGCACCCCACCCTCCAGGGCCAGCGCTACAAGAGGCATGGGTGGCCTCTGTTGTGGCTGCCCGCCAAGACAAAGCTGTTGTTTGCTCCTCACCCTCGTAGGTTCCTGCGCCTCACTCTCCAACCGGGCCAGCACTACAAGGCATGGGTGGCCTCTGTTGTGGCTGCCCGCCAAGGCAAAGCTGTTGTTTGCTCCTCACCCTCGTAGGTTCCTGCGCCTAACTCTCCAGCTGGGCCAGCGCTACAAGGCATGGGTGGCCTCGATTGTGGCTGCGCGTAAAGACAAAGCTGGCCCCCACCCGTCAGCAGCCCCTCAAACCCCCAGTGCAGCAGCAGCAGCCCCTCAAATGCCCTCCACACCTTCAACATTCCCCAGCTCCTCCCTAGGGCCAAAACAGCAGCCTGCTGGAGCAGCAACACCTCAGAGCCCAGATAAAGGGCAAGGAAGGTGTGTGTGTGTGTGTGTGTGTGAAATGTGGAGCAGCAACACCTCATAGCCCAGGAAAAGGGGCAGGGGAAGGTTGTTGTTGGATTGCCTTTAGAGCATGCTTGAATGCTGTTTCACCCAGGTTCTTGGTGGCTTCTGAACATGCTTTATTAAGTGTGGCACGCTTGTAAAAGTCTGCTCGATTATTTTTTGTGCGAGCTCTGGTGAGTGAGGTGTGCGTGCACGAGTCGAGCCTGCTTATGGTGAGGCATGCTTGCATAGGTTTCAGGCCTGCAAGCATCATGATGCTTAAAATTTTGGAAGGTCCACACACACGCGCACACGCACACACACATATGCACACACACTTCATCCGCAGTCCCTCCAATACTGCTTGGGTGGTGCCGCTGTCCATAGAAGAGGTCATGGCCGTGCAGCAGGACATGGAGACAGCAGGCGCCTACCTTGCAGGTGTGCAGGGGAGGTGCAATGCAATCAGTATTTCTTTTTTTGTGACATATTATGTCTTCCGACATAAGATCAGGGTTCTAGGTAATTTTTGAGAGACATAGAATTGGCTTTTGGAGGGTTTGAGGGGCTTTGGTGAATAAGGGGCCGAAGTACCTTTTACTGCCTACAATTTCAAGTCCAGCAGCCTGATTTACAAAAAATTGCAATGAGCGAGATGGATAGCAGGAAAAGGGTGAAGAGGGGGCAAAGTGATGGCGGTAACAAGCCTGACTTGCCACATGGTGTCATCAATAAGTTTTTCAAGGCTGTGGTTTGCATGGTCTCATGCAGAGGTCACACAGGACAGTGATTAGCCAGGAGGCCTGTGGCCTCCCGGCAGGCTGGGGGCACTTGTGCAAAAGACATAACATCAAGGTTTCAGAGATGGGCATGTTTTGGTATGATAAAAAAATCAAGGTTTTTCAAATACCAAACAAATAACACTGAGTTGCATGCTTTCATGTGCATGTTTGAGTGGCGAACATTTCTTGTGTTGATGCTGCTGCTTTTGGAGGAGGCCATGGCATTGCAGCAGGACATGAAGCCCCCTTGCAGGTGCGCAGGGCAGGTGCTGAAAAGCAGAAGGAGCGTGCAGGCGAGTGAGTGGGGAACTGGCGAGTGTTCCCTGTGTTAGTGTTCCCTTGTGTGTGTGTATGTGTGTGTGCGTATTTTGCAGATTTGAGAATAATAAGCTGGGGAGCACAATCGCACTAGGGCCAAATAAATTTCCAAACCTGGCTGGCCAGGGTGCTGCGCGTACTTGTGTTGGAGCTGCCAGGTACGCAGACATTCGCTGCTGCTACGGGACCAGAGTGGTTTAGAGACAATGCTGCCTGTGTTGAAGCTGGCAGGTATGGGGATGAAGCTGCTTCTCTCGGAGCTTCTAGCTGTGCAAACGTTTGCTGCCTCCATGATGCGATGCAGAGGACTTTGCGGACATGTTTGTGGCGCTCCTGCGTCAAAGTCTGGGCAGCGGAGAGCAACAGGACCATGTGTATGCATCAGCACATGCAGCCCTGCAACAGCTAGGCAAGGATATACAGGCACAGGTGCGCGTGCATGTGTGTGTATGTGTGTGTGTGTAGGCGGCTGCATTCTCATACATATGGTGTCTCCATGCAGGCTTGGGTGTTGTTTGCTTATTGTCTCACGCAAGTCCATGTGTGCATGCGTAAGCAAGTCTCCGGCAGCATGCAAAAATCATGAACTCTTGATCACTGTCGGTGCTGTAGAAAGCAAGTGCACTTATGAAATTGATCAGGAATGCTCCCCTTCTCTCTCACACACACACACACGTATGGGTACCGCAGGCTGGTGAGCTGCTGGGTGCCGCTTGCGTGGAGGTGGTGGAGTCGTGTGTGTCGCTCGTCAAACAACTCAAGGGCATCACTGCCACCTACCGCATGACTAGCAAGGGGCCTCCCACGCGGCACAGCCACTACGTCACTGGTGAGTGCTGCACACACTGTGTTTCAAGGGGCAGCTAGCTCACAGCCACTGGTGAGGGCTGCGCACACTATGTTTCAAGGGGTAGCTAGTTTACAGGTGAGTGCTCCGTACGCTTTGCACATGACCAGCAAGGGGACCCCCACGCGGCACTTGTGCCACTATGTTGTAGTCTGATGCTGCACATTCCATGTGACAGCAGCTATGATGTCACGGGTGCCTGCCTAATTTTGCTGTGTGCGTGACCAGCAAGGGGCATCCCACACAGCACAGGCATTGTGTCATCAGTGAGTACTGCACACACTCTGGTGCTGTTGGCGCTGTGGTTGGATGTTGATGTTGTCACTCGGGCATGCAGGGCCCTATTGCATGGAGTGCCTTGACACCCCAACTCATGCGCAAGCAGAAGTCTGTTCTTGTCTGATACCAGATCTGTATAGCATGATACCCGTATAGCATGATACCACGCTGTGCTCAATTCTTCTTGGAGATTCAGTTTGGTGTCCGAGCTTTAAGCGCAAGAGCCCCACATGCCAAAATAAGAGCAAAATTTGGAGTAATCATAGTACAAATAATTGCTCAAAGCAGCAGCGCGACACAGAGTGGTAGGTATGCTTCCTAAAATCAAAAGTAGAGGGGGTTCTAGTGTCCTGTGGTTCAATAGGGCTCCAACAGGAGTGGACGGCTTCAAAATCTGTGTCATCCATGATGCACAAAGCGGGTGGACCCTTTCAAGTCTTTGTCATACATGAAGCACTTGGGGAATTTCTTCAAGGGAGTGGACCGTAAATCAAGTCGTTGCCGTCCATGATTCCCAATTTCCTTGGGGCCAACTGACAGCCAACTGACATTTCCATGTTGCTTGGGATCTTTGCTTGCGGTGCTGGGCTTCTCAATCTCTCACACACTCCGCGTTTCCAGCACCACGCTCACGTTGTGTGCTTGCCTTGTGCAGGATTACTTGCCGTGGGATCCTCAGCGTGCAACGCTGGCCTCACATTCCCCTGTTTGCCATGCACCACAGCGTTACACTCAAGTGGGATGCCTTGCTCTTGTGCAGGCATGCGTGCTGGGGCCCCTCTCTCCTGGTGTCCTCTTCACCTTTCGTGTGCCATATGTTATCAGCACCACGCTCACAGGAGCACTGTGCTGCTCCTGTGCAGGCATGTTGGGGCCCCTCTCATGGTGTCCTTCTCACCTTTTGTGTGCCATACTTCATCAGCGCGGCGCTCGTTTTTCTTAGCAGCTCCATGCTCACACAAGCACCGTGCTGCTCCTGTGCAGGCATGTTGGGCTCCCTCTCCTGGCGTCCTCCTTACCTTTTGTGTGCCATGCTTCATCAGCGTGGTGCTCATTCTTATCAGCACCACACTCACAGGAGCGCTGTGCTGTTCCTGTGCATAGGCATATTGGGCTCCCTCTCATGGTGTCCTCCTCACCTTTTGTGTGCCATGCTTCATCAGCGCGGCGCTCATTTTTTTGAGCAGCATGGCGCTCACACAAGTGCTGTGCTGCTCCTGTGCAGGCGTGTTGGGACCTCTGCGCGCGGTGTTGGGGCACCAAATCTCTGGCCCTGTGGCCAAGCGTCTCGCTGCTGCTGTTGTGGATGCAGTGACTGTGCGCTACAAGGTGGGGTACATTTTTGGTGTCATGAGTTGCGACCCTGCAATGGTCAGTGTGCGGCTGGAGACTGTGGCCTTTGCATCCGACTGCTACTGTTGCCAATACAGCAACGGAGTGATACTCAGGTAAGAGTGTGTTACAAGTCAGGTGAGACACTCAGGTAAGAGTGTGTTACAATGCAGGTAAAGTATCCAGGTAAGAGTGTACTACAGTTCAGGTAAGAGTGTATTACAAATCCGAGTGAGTGTATTGCTGCTGTGTGAAATTTCTGGCAAGGTTGCCTGGGTATGGCCACACTGTCACAGCCGTGAGACGCAGGCTGCAGGCTGTGGCCATCTTTTGATGATCAAATTGTGTAACACTGCAAGGGAGTGCTATCAGGGGTGTGCCGCTGTTCCGTCATGGCTGTCTTGGTCGTGAGGCATGGGCTGAGGCTGCTAGCTGCGGCCTGTTGGCTGCTGGCTGCTGCTGTCTCTTGTACCTTCAACCGAGCTTCCTCTTCTGTCGAGTATCAAAGGATTTTCTTCCTGATCCTGGATCCGGAAGATCGCTGACACGCTGCAATGCGATACAACCATGATTTCCCAGCACCCCAAAGTGGCTGGAGCCTTCCGCATTGACATGGGTATGACAGGACGGGCTGGGGCCTCGGCTGTGACCAACTTTGTGAACAGCAGGCGCAACCTCCTACCACGTGGTTTGATACTCTCACGTGAGAAGACTCCTATAACCCAAGCTAGACAGAAGTGTGTAAACGCCATTTGTAATTCCCTGCGGAGCAAGCCATTTCTGAGCACCAGGAACTGAAAGACCTGAAGGTTCACATATGGGTATGAATGCCAGCAATCTCTTCCTTTCCTTTTCTGACCGCAAAGAAGCATTTTCTCCCTCAACCAGTTCCAAGGCAAGCACGTACGCAACCATGATGGATCATGTGCAAAGCATGTGGCCTTCAGCGCAGAAATTGCCACTCCTGCAGGCCGCAACTGATCACATGAAAGCTTTGAGCGCATGACGCTGAACATGAGGAGTAGGGTCAACGCATGCCTGAAATGTGGCCTCGAAACACGCAAGGGCTGCCACTCCTGGAGGCTGCAGCTTTCCACATGACACTGCAGCATATGGTCACAAGCACAAAGACTGGAGTCAGCATGTGCCAAGTGTATAGCCTCAAACACGCAAGGGCTGGCACACCTGGAGGCTGCAGCTTTCCGCACAATACTGCAGCATATGGTTACAAGCACAAAGACTGGAGTCAGTATTTCCCCGATTGCCTTGCCTCAAACGCAATGGCTGTTGCTTCTGGAGGCTGCAACCTTTCACAAGAGACTCCAGCGCATGATTTCAAACACGTGGACAAGTGTCTCAGGGACAGGCGCATGCTGCCTTCATTTAACAGAGGCGTGTGCTATGGAGGCGTACACTGCAGGCTTGCAGCTGCTCAGCATGTGGATGCTGGATGCTTCCATCGTGGTGCTCTGAGATGGCAAAACCTGTTTCAACGAGTGCTGACAGTTTGTGCCCATGTCTGTTTGCAGGAGCTGCTTGCTTTGATTTTGAACCAGAATTTAGGAACAGCTCGCATTTCTGTTTGCAGGAGCTAGCTGTAGAGCTGCTGACCACGGTGAGGAAGACGGAGTCCAGCTTGAAGCGCCTGAAGAAAGCGCGCCCTGGAGAGACAGAGGGTCAGTCGCTTGTGCATATTATGAAGGCCTCTTGTTGAAACCAAGCGGAAGAGGGTCAAGCGCCTGAAAAGCGTGCATCCTAGAGACGCAGGGTCTGTCTCACTTTTTCAGACCCTGAAGAGACACAGGGTCTGTCTCACTTTTTCAGACCCTGAAGAGACGCAGGGTCTGTCTCACTTTTTCAGACCCTGAAGGGACACAGGGTCTGTCTCACTTTTTCAGACCCTGAAGAGACACAGGGTCTGTCTCACTTTTTCAGACCCTGAAGAGACACAGGGTCTGTCTCACTTTTTCAGACCCTGAAGAGACACAGGGTCTGTCTCACTTTTTCAGACCCTGAAGAGACACAGGGTCTGTCTCACTTTTTCAGACCCTGAAGAGACACAGGGTCTGTCTCACTTTTTCAGACCCTGAAGAGACACAGGGTCTGTCTCACTTTTTCAGACCCTGAAGAGACACAGGGTCTGTCTCACTTTTTCAGACCCTGAAGAGACACAGGGTCTGTCTCACTTTTTCAGACCCTGAAGAGACACAGGGTCTGTCTCACTTTTTCAGACCCTGAAGAGACACAGGGTCTGTCTCACTTTTTCAGACCCTGAAGAGACACAGGGTCTGTCTCGCTTTTTCAGACCCTGAAGAGACACAGGGTCTGTCTCGCTTTTTCAGACCCTGAAGAGACACAGGGTCTGTCTCACTTTTTCAGACCCTGAAGAGACACAGGGTCTGTCTCACTTTTTCAGACCCTGAAGAGACACAGGGTCTGTCTCACTTTTTCAGACCCTGAAGAGACACAGGGTCTGTCTCACTTTTTCAGACCCTGAAGAGACACAGGGTCTGTCTCACTTTTTCAGACCCTGAAGAGTTCGTTTTGAAGCCTCTGAGGCGCATTTGATAATGTTACAGGCCTGCCACGCACCTGTCCTGCTGCGCATTTGACAATGTCACAGGCCTGCCACACACGATCTGTGATTTAAGCACAGTCCTGCTGCTTGCCTGAAAGTGTCTGGGAACAACACACACCTGGGAGAGGGTCAGTGTGCTCCCCTCCTTCCTTGCAGGCAGCACAAATGACTCTAGGGTCTGGTGTTGAGGTGATCCTCTGGTGAATGCTTCTGAAAGGAGTACGCCCTCCAAAATCAGTGGTTGGTCCCCCCCCCTCTCTCTCTTTCTAAATATGTATGAATTTTTTTACATATATATGTATAGAAAAAGGGCACATATCTATATGCTTGGAAGCACCGAACGATGGCACCCCAGTCGGTGCTGGTGTTTTTTTAATTGTTGGGTATCACTCAGACAAAGGTTGCAGAAGAAGTAAACAGAAGATGTGGATATTTACAGAAGAAATGAACAGCAGATGTAAAATGGTTTGCACTTATCCTCACCGGCGCACAAGGTCCCAAACACTTGATCTTGCGCACAAAAAGGTTGAGGGTGGCAGCATGTCTGTTGCTTTCCTGTTTAAGGGTGCGCTACACAGACACACACAAAAGTGTTCACAAATACACATTCATAGACACACATGCACTTGTCTTCGCGCATCAGACAGCAAGCCTTGAAGGTTTGCGGCATGCCTGACTTCAAAGGATCTCGCTGCAGCTCACATTGCAAGAGTTGCCCATGCTGTTGCATGCACTTTTCACAGGCGCACACATACACACACACACGCGCACGCACGCACGCACGCAGGTGCGCAAACCCTATCCCTTGTTTGTGCACGCAGGCGGCGAGGGGGGCGGCATGTCTGACTCCGACAAGATCACGCTGCAGCTGTACCTGGACGTGCAGGAGTACGGCGCGCAAGCAGCCAAGTTCGACCTGCAGCCGCACCTGTTGCCCAGCTTCCACGCACTACTAGAGGCGGTCACTCCTGCACCCACAGTGCTGCAAGCGGCAGGCTTGCCTCCCGCCGCCCCCTCAAGTAGCACCTCCAATTCTGCAGCCCCCTCTGTTGGTGCTGCACCTGCTACGAGTGCTGTTGGAGCTGCGCCCTCTGGCAATGCTGCATGTGGTGCTCCCACGCCCTCCAGCGGTGCAGCTGCCTCTGTCAGTGCCGCCGACCAATCAGTTGACCCTGGAGCAGCACCTACATATGGAACTGCGCCTGGGTCTGGATCGGCTGCTGCTGCTGCTGTTACCACAAACCCGAGCAACCCCCAGCCTGGCCCAGCTGCGGCTACTCCTGGTGGCATGCCCTCCCTCACGCCCAGCTCAATCCCAGGTACCCCCTCCCACATGCGCTTCATGTATGCATTGCATTTCCATCTATTGCATCGATCACATTCATTTTGTTAAAATCCATTGCACCCATTGCTTGCCCATCCATTGCATCCATCACATTTCCCACTTGCCCATTCATTGCATGCATTGCATCCCCATGCACTGCATTCATCACATTCCCATTCAATGTATCCATCACGTTTTCATTCATTGCATTTCACTTCCAATTGTCGCATGCACTTAATTCTTTGTGAGAATGGCATCCATTACATCCATTGCATCTCCTGCATTCTCATTCTTTGCATCCACTGCATTCCTTTCCATCGTATTTCCATCTCTCGCATTCTTTGCGTTCCAATCGATTGCGTTCATTGCCTTCAACGCGGTCCTTTTCACCGCACCCCCATCCATCGCATCCTTATCCATTGCACCCATCGCATTCACATCCTTCGCTGTTATTGCACTCAACACATTCCTTTTCAATGCATCCTCATCCATTGCATCCCCATCCATTGTACCCATTGCATTCGCTTCCACTTTATTCATTGCATCCAACACATTCCTTTTCATCGCAAGCCCATCCATCTCTCCCCCATCCATTGCACCCATTGCGTTCCCAGGTGACCCCTCCCACCAGCAGCCTGCTGCATCCGCTGCCCCCTCAAGCTTCAGCAGCAGCACAGCTGGGCACCCCTTCCTCACACCCTCTGCAACAGCAGCACCGCTACCGCCACCGCCACCCTATTCACACGGCTCGAATAGTGTCCCTGAAAACCCTCACCCCTTCTTTCCCCAAGGACCGCCACCACAGCCACACCTTGGCATGTCTGCGCATGAACCTTTCCTTTCCTCCGGAGCAATAGTACACCCACCCCAGGGCACGTCTGGGCAACAATCCTTTCTTCCCCCTGGGGCACCAGCACACCCACCACTGGCCATGCCCTTCCATGGGGCAGCCAGCAGCGGCAGTGGTCCCACCCCTTACGCCCCTACTTACTCCTTCCCTGGACACCAGCAGCCACCCATGCCCACACCCACAGGAGCGGCCCCCATGTTCCCACCATCCTCAGGGTCCCTCTTATTCCCAGGTGGTGCACCCCAGTCACACTCAGAGGCAACAGGGGGCGGAGTAGGGGGCGAGTTTGGGGTAGGAATGCAGGGCCCCCCACAGGCTCAACAGGTGGAAGAGTTGGTGCGCGGAGAGGGGGGCCTGAGAAAGCAGGACGCCTTTGCGTGCTACACACGCTAGCTGGCCACAGGTCAGCAGAGAAGTCAGGCAGGCACACGTGGGGAAAGGAGCACTCACAAGGCGCGGCAGAAGAAGGCTTTTGAGTGCTGTGCTCACTTGGTGCAATGCATGAGAGTGCCAGTGCCTTCTGCAAGACGTACCAGGAGGACTTGCTGCATGTGCTAGCTGGTTGTTGCGAAGGGGACTCAGCCCTTGTGAGCCAACATGTTTCCTTTATTGATTTAGGGAGTGATCTCATTGCCTAGGTGTTCCTTTTCTGCATAAACTTTCCCAAGCAGTTGTGCGTTTTGATTGTTGGCTGTTTGGTACATATGCAAGCTCTGGTTTGCAATAGAAAGAGCATGGGCACCACCAGCCAATTTAAAAAGCTTTTGTGGATCATGCCAGATTATGCTTCAAGTACTCATTGATCAAGGGCTTGATCAATAAGAAAACTGAAACAAAGCCACGCAGGCAGTCGGACAAGGCCCAACAATACTCTGTGCAGGCTGTAGAAGTGACAAAATCGAGAGGATAATATGGGGAATAGTCCTTCAACCTGAAAGGCGTTTACAAGTTCTTTCTTGTCGTGGTTTCAGCTTATTAAGCCCATATTGTTTTGGCTGGTTGCTGGGCCTTGCATTCTTGCAACGCCTGACATGCAATTTCTCAGAACCACCTATACCAAGCCTCTCCGTCCCGGGGACTGCAAGACAGCGCAGAAAACTAAAGTCTCTATTCCTTTCTTGGCTCACAGAAGAATGATTATCAAAGCTCTTAGCAAAAGCCCTTTGCGAGCAGGCTTGGTTAACACATAGGATATGATGATAAATTGGCGCAGCACAAACTCCAAATCCCTTCCTCTTGGTCTGTGTGGCGGGGCCCTGCCTTTCAGGTGACCTTTCCTTAGCTTGGCAGAAAACGTGCAAGGTGCAGTGACTGGTGCAAGTGACCTTCGAGTAACTCATATGTTGTATGCGGATGACCTTTGTCTCACTGCCAACCATCCCAATGAGCTACAGCGTATGTTGGATAGGCTACATGAGTACGCTCAGAGAAAAGGCTTAATTATAAATGTGTCGAAGTCTGAGATTGTGCATTTTAACTCGAAGGGAAACAATCTTCCCGTTTTTACGTTAGGTGGAGTACAGCTTGTGCGATCTGAGTCCTTTAAATATCTGGGCATGGTTTTTACAAAACAAGTCAATCCTTTTGCCTCTGCTGAGCACATGTGTGCACCTTTCATGGCTGGATGTCGACGCATTAGGCAACTTGCGTGTGAATATAAGCTGGGTGATAGGCCTCATACCATGCTATGGTTGACAAAGGCATATGCTCTTCCTGCTTGCATGTATGCTAGCCAAATTTGGGGTACTAGATTTATGAGACCAGGAGCTGAGATGGATTGTCCATTGCAGGCCGTACATTTGTGCTTGCTAAAGCGTACTCTTGGAGTTAAAAAGACTACACCAAGTTGGTCGATACTGCGTGAATGTGGGTTTGAGCCACTGCAATTCTATTGGTTTCGAGCAGCTATCAGATTTTATAATGCCTCCCTTGTCTGCAACAGCCAAACATTACGCAGGGTGCTTGGAGCGGATATTGACATGAGCAGTATTTCTAAGAAGTGTTGGGCATCAGAATTTATGACTGCCTTTCAGGGATTAGACAGGCGCAACTGTTTTATTCAAAATGTTTACTCCCGTCAGCCTATTGGGATTAAAGACTTTGTAGTTGATCTGCGGAACAGACATAGGAGTGTGTGGCTATCTGAGGATCAGGTTGAACATGGTGGTCAGTTGAGCAAGTTGATCAAGTACCACAACTGGGTGGCGCTTCCCTTCAGGCATAATTCTGCTTATGGCAGACCTCTCCATACTCCTAGGTATTTGTATCTGGATTTGGGTAGGCATATGCAAAGAAACATTGCTTGCTTCCGTTTGCACGCTCACAAGCTTCGAGTTGAAACTTCTCTTTGGCATGGACACACACCTCATTGTGATTTATGTTCTTCAGAACAATTACAAGATGAAAGGCATGCTATTTTTCTTTGCTCTTGCACCTTTTTGTGCTGTCTTAGAAGAAAGTATGCATATCTTTTCTATGACTTCTCTGCACACAGAATAGTGATAAATGAAGAAGGATCTTTCTATTTCTCCTATGCTGGCTCTGAAGACGTATTTCGTTTTTTCCAGTATCAAGACAATGGCAATTATCGTTTTATCTCTGAATTGATGGATTTCTTTCAACGCACTGAGCAGCCAAACTATCTGGCTGAAGGTTATGTTCCCTTGTAAACCTTTCCTTAATGCACGCGGCCAGACTTGGCAAGCGTAGTTTTTTCTTTTTCTCTTCTTTTCCAAATCCCTGCACATGCATCGAACATAAATATACCCCCTTACCTCTTTCCTCGTAAATTTCCTAAGAGATCTAGGTTCACATCTAGTCATCCTGATGCTATACTGATTACTCCTTCAAATGGCAAACCCACTCCCTCTTCTCCTTCTTCCTCCTCCTCCTCCTCCTCCTCTTCCTCCCACCATGCGTTACGCAGCAGGCACGGTAATTCACAGAGGACCAGCATAGCTACATGAATGAGACAGTCTCACCAACAAAGTTGAACTTAAAATGAACTTTAAATTGTACACTAAGACACGAGGCCTGGACAACAGTTGGAGGGTTTACAAGGGTTTACACGGGGTTACAATGGTGGCCTACAGCCCGAGACTCTGGCTGATGGCAGCTGGTGAAACAAGCTCAACCAGTATCAAAAATTGAGACCAAGTCTGACACAAATCTAAGAAGTCTGTATGAGTCTTGGTTTAGGAAAGTATTGATCTCAGAATCAGTGATAGTATGATGGCAAGCCAAGAATGGAATAAAGTCAGCGTTTGAGGGCGGAGCAAACACACGCAAAGTCTTAAACATCTCCTCAAAAAGGTCCTTGTATCTCGTGCGTAGCTCACGCACCTCAGTACATTTGCAAAAGAAAAGCACATGTTTTTCATCCTGGACTTCCCCACACTCACACTTATCAACAGTTGGAGGCGGCACAGCGGCAGCATGCAAACCTTTGCAAGAATGTCAGTGGAAAAGTTGTGACATTTAATACCATCCTTCTGGGTGTTGGAGGGACTAGTTTTGTTATATTATGAACACAACAAAAAAACAGGCCTCAACCACAAACGAGCTAGTAATCTTGCACGTGAACTTTAAGCACATTATGTGAAGTACGCCCACAAACTTGTAACCACGAGGCGCGCTATTGAGAATTTGAATAATCCTCACAGACAGGTTCTGGAGTCGGGCGCTTCTAACAACCCTCCAGATCCGCAGTTCCCATTATTTTTCTTGCTTTGTAGAAGAGGGGACTTACGACTCTTTTAACTAAACTTGAAGCCAATTTGTCTCCTTTTCCTTAATCTCTGCCTCTACGTGGTTTTCTTTTTCTTGTCTATTCATGTAGGCCTCAAGAATGAAAACCAAGTAGATAGAGAGGAAATATAACATAGAATATAATAATAGAGGAGAAAGAGAGATAGGGAGGTAATTCTCCCTACATTGATTAAGGAAAATATGTTGAAGGATCTAGTCCACTGGGCACGCGCTTATGCTGTGCATGGAATGGGATTTCGAGAAAGTTAGAGGCCCAATACCTTGGCACTTCAGGCGCTTGCGAGGGGCCTACAGCCTGGCAACCTGGTTGATTGGGCACGCTGGACTCACATATCTCCTTATCTGCCAAGCTATGAAAAGTAGCCAAGAAGCTTCTTGGCCTGAAGGGATTGAAGTCTGTCTCTGCTGATAAAATAAAGTGACAAATAGTACACATCTTTGAACAGGTCTTTATTTTCAACATGCACAAAGCTCCTTAATTGCTTTATAGATTGACTGCTTATTTGCTGGGCCCTGTCCGGGAATTCCAAAACAATTCCCCGGTCCATGATTCAATTCTCCGGTCTACTGGGGAAAAATTCTCAGTCTGTTGTTTCCAGTGGAGGTCTGTATCGGGAAATTCCCTTGCCTCATGAGAGCCCCCAAACATGTTTACAATGGTGAAAAAAGGAAAAAATGGTGATTGAGGTTTATGTGTAGGTTTTAAAAGCATTTGGAGTCTTCTGGAGGCATCTGAATTCCTCGATTCGCCTGGGTTTCTACGCAAGGGGTGTGTGGGGGGGTCCACAAAGAAAAGAAAAACTGCGTAGGCAGAGGAAACTCTCCCTACATCAATTAAGGAAAAGGAGACACATTGGCTCAAAAGAGCCTTGAGTCTCCTCCACCACGAAGAGTACAAAAAGATTATCCTAATGGGGATCTGGAGGGTTACTGGAAGCACCCGGCTCCATAACCTGGCTGCAAGAAGTATTCTTGTTTTTAATAGCACGCCTAGTGGTAACAAGCCTGTTGGCATACATGACAGAATGGGCATGAAGTTTGCGAGCGAGTTTATTGGCGCGTTGGTGGTCAAGTCCCAGTTGTTTAAACTGGTTAAGGGTGTGCTCAGTGCAGCAGGTCCCACCAACACCCAAAAGGATGGTGTGGAGAGTCACAACTTTAGCATTAATGAGTATGCAGAGGTCTGCATGCTGCCGCTGTGCTGGGGGGGTCCACATATAAAGTCCCTGATGAAGTCCCCTGTCCAGGAAATTCGTCTACTGGAAAATTATTTTCCCGGTCCGCCGAGGAAATTCCCGGATCACCCAGTGGGAAACAGCTTTTCATGTCCCAGTGGAAACGCGGTCATTGTACGAGTCTGCTCCCACAACTGCTTTACACATTAACATTATTTCAATTGAATTAGACACGTCTATCAAACAAGTCTTAATAACCTTGTAACATTGAAAATGGGATTTGACCTTCCGACAATAAATTGCTTCAATTGCTTTTCTTAGCCTATCACTTCAATATTCAGACCTTTATCAAAATTTGCCTTGAAAATCAAGTACAAGTTGACAAGTTGTTACAACATTTAGCATAGACAATAACCAGCATTAACCAGCATTGATTAACGAAAGACCAAACAGTCAGCACCAACATTAGAAGATTTTCAAACTCGTGCGACAAACTGTCTTGGGTTTCTCGTATATTGCCTTCAGCCCCAGCCAAGGCTTTGGCCGCGAGGCTATGGCAGAAGACCCTTACATAAATACCCCTTCCGCAGTGGGGAGGATAAACGGACTGCAGCAGTGGTTCTGTAATTGTGAAATAAAAACCAACCGAGGAATTTTCAGCGTTGCGTGGCTGCTACCTGTACAAGTGCACACACTGGTGGTATCTACTGATATGTGCGTGTGGGTACCCTTTTTACCAAATTTGCCGCACTTTTTCCTGGACTGCTGCCTGTGCAAGTGCAAACACTGGTGGTGTCTACTGATATGTGCGTGTGGGTCTACATTTTACCAAATTGGCCGCACTTTTTGGATTGCTGCCTGTGCGAATGCAAACGCACACTGATGTTATCTACTGATATGTGCGTGTGGGTCTATTCTTACCAAATTGGTATCGAACAGAATTGCGTTGTATCATCCTTGGGAATTCCAATGTACGCCACATTCATAACAAATTCTTCATAAATAAATAAATTAATGATTTTGAGCTATTTAAGGTCTGCCGTCAGGCGTCCATGCCTTGCTCAGAAAAATGGGGCAGCTCTTTGGGTCTGTAGGTTGTCCACCCAAGCCTTGCCCTCATCATCTGACCAGAATCTAAAATTCTGCATTGTAGGAAGTGGGCCTGCTGGGTTCTACACACTGGACAGGGTATGGGCACAACTCAATGGTTTTGGTTTGTTATGTGGCCAGTCATCTCCCAGCACACATCATCATTGTTCTCTGGTGAAATGCAGCTTCTGAAGGCCTTTGGAAGCCGTATTCATGTGGATGTGCTGGTAAGTCATAGCATAATACGCTTGCTTCAGCAGGTATTTGCCAACTACTCTGAATACTTGCTCGCACTGAGCTCTGTATGCTTGTCATGCACACTTGCTCAAATGACACCATTTTACACACTTTGTCCTCAGTCCAACACTTGGCGTAGTATTGTGTATGTCATTCTGGCAAATGTGTTATTCAAATAGTGCTCTTCAAACACAAGCAGAGGGGCAATTTGGGTCCCTCAATGGTGATAATGTTATGGTTGATGTGGGATTTCTTAATTCATTCTTCTCATGGATGCATGTGCTTTTCTGTAGAAGCCAGCCATTAGGCCGTGTGCCTTCCTGGTCCTGAGCGGGGTGTAGAAATAGCATTGATGACCTTTTCACGGAGAGTTTTGGCTATTACAGGTTGCCTCCACAAACACAATGCATGGTACAACACACAAGCATGAGCCTGCCCATAGCTTCTCTAACTAGCTGCAGACAGGTGACAGGCTTAAGAATCTGCCGTGCTTGTACTGGGGCAGGCACCGTTTGTCTGCCTGTGCTTGCATCAAGTTTGACTGCACTTTACGGCCTGTTCACAGCCTGTTCACAACCTGTTCATGCATCCTCAGGGCCAACTGCCCACACCTGTTGTGCCTTGCTGCTTCAATCAGTGTTTAACTGCGCTTGCATCAGGACCGCCTGCCTACACCCTTTGGCCTTGTTCGTTCCGGTGTCTCCCCAGACCACCAAGACACCAAGGTTCGGGAATTTTCTTTTATTTAGGCCAGGGTTTGAAACCTTCTTCTGTTTGGACCTGTGTGGACTTGGAAACATGTGAAAGGCGTTCAGTGGCCTTCCTAGGCTCTCGCCTTTGTGGGGTATGGACAGGGAAGCCCACTCACCTGCTGCGTGTCTGTCCCTCCAAAACTTTTGGCCATTTTTATTGCAGTCAAATGTTGCAGGCTTAGTCAAGTAAAAGGAAATGGTAGAGGGCCCATCGCTTGTGTCTGTCACACAGGTCCACCTTAGACCAGAATTTAAGACAAGAATGAGGGTTCGTCGAGCTGCAAGTCGTGCTATCTTCTCTCCCCCTCGAAAGCACCTTCCTCCTTCCTCGCCTTGCAACCTTGCCAGGGGATTGAAAATTGCACATGATCTGGACTTCAACACAAAAAACGCCCACTGTCCAGGCTCATGCAGCAGCAGTAGCTCTGGCGACAATGTCCTTCATTGTGCTCAGGTTGCTGTGGTGCTTCTGCAGAATGTGATCAACCAATTTACGGCAGTGGCCAGGGACCCCAGGGCCTCCTTTTATGGAAATGTGGCCCTGGGACGTGATGTGAGCCTGCAGGAGCTCAGGTCTCTGTACCACGGGGTAAGGAAGCTTGTGCATTGTGTGAAGTGATGCACAAGTGCATGCATGAGAAAGTGTTCAAGGCAGGCCAGGACCTGTGCTTACAAGAGCTTGTGTCTCTGTGCCGCAAGGCGCTCAGCACCTGCAGCATTTATGCAATATTTTTGCACCTGCATGCAACCATGCAATTTTTTGCAACTGCAATATCTTTGCACCTGTGCGCATTCATGCAATACACTTGCTCATGCACGCATTCAAATTTCTTTTCCATTAAGGCTTCCAAGTGCTACTGCAAAAGTTTGGAGTGAGCCTGTTGGGACTTTGCGCTGAAACTCATGGGTCAAAATTTTGACTCTTCATTTCTTTCATGCTTGCCCGGTCTGCATGTGTGAGCAGGCGGTGGATGGATGGAAATGTAAGTTTATCCAAGGAGTGGTGCTGGCATCCAGCTGCAGTTATGTGGGCAAACAGGGATGCAAAGTGGGATTGACTGCACAGAGTTACCTCCTGGTCCAGTGTCACTACTGAGCATGTGTGCATGCTCAAGCTCTCCATGATGCAGAATTTTGCCCATTTGCCCACATAAGTGGGCCCCCAGCCAGTCCGTCGTTTGATTTTAGGGTGTGGTTTATGATATTATCAAATTTCCACAGAGGGGGCTATCTGAGCAATTCCCCAAATATGCTCCTTTTCTGCATTCAAAGTGCGCTCACTCACAGCCATTTCATCTGATTGGGACATTTTTAGCTCTAAAGTGTAGCTGGGTTATAAGTTACCAGAGCATATGCTCAGATTTGTGTAGGTCGCCCTGTGTGCTTAGATAGACTGGGCTAAAGCTCACATGGGCACGCCAACCTAATTTGGTGCTTTTTGTGGGGAAATGGCTGAAATCGCCATAAAACACCAACCACTGGGTCTTTCTGCTTCATTTCTTTTGCAATGATATTCTTTTGTTAAAAGGACTCCAAATCACCCAATTTGGTGCATTCAATGATTGGGTGGTCAGATGTGGACTTCTGGTGGTGAAAACAAGGGTTCACGTGATTGGCACCTCTGGAACTCTAGTGCTACAGATTAACGAACTTAAGTTTGAAAGGTGCCCGTTGCAAGGCACATATGCAGGGAGCATGCAAAAAATACCTGATTTGGGGCCTCAGATAACCCCCTCTGATATTTTCGTATTCCTATATACCGTGCCAGTACTGGGAGTATTGCGAATTAAATAAATAAATGCTGGCTGCCTTCGCAATATGAAGCCCGTTTTTAAAATTACTTTTCTGAGAGCCTCGCAAAGACCCACGTATACATCCCGCCCTCCATCGGGCCCCAGGATGGAACCCAACGCCGAGAAGCGGCAGAAGACCCTTTTTGATATGGGTTGTATAATGCAAAGCGCGAGGAGGGCCCGCCCAGGGCACCGTCTGGGCCAGGGTGCATGAGCAGGCAAGTGGCTGATGCCGTTGCTGCGAGGTCTGCTCCCCCTCCCCCCTCCAAGCAGCCGTGGAAGGGGAGGCAGGGCAAAGGGAGAGGCCCAGGTTCAAGTGAGAATGCTGCTGAAGGGGCAAGCAGGGGGAAGGCTAGAGGTAGGCAAGGGGCAAGGGGCGGGGGCAGTGGTAAGGGAGGGCATGTAAGCCCATGGAGGTGTCCTATGAGGAAACCACTGATGAGCAGATGAAAGAGGGGGGGGTGAGTAGGAGCAGGGAACCAGAGAGAGGCGCTAAAATGCACAACTCCGTAAATTTCACAGTTTTCGGAGGCCCCTCGCAAAGACTTAATACTCGCAAATAAATTAATGTAATTATTTCAGGACCTCGCAATAAAGTGTGCAATACTTCGCAATACTTCGCTACTGTACTTCGCCACGCAATACTTCGCAATACTTTAGTACTGGCACGGTATGTAATATATGACGTGATATTTTATTATGTAATGAACCTCAGAATCCATGAACTCATTCCGTAATGGGTGTTGTGGGGGGTTCGCCCCAGAGATGGTTGGTCAAGTCCCTGCGAGATGAAAATAGAGGAAAATAGGTGTTCACTGACACAAGCACAGTTGTACACAGTGGCTGCTTTGTTCACGCGCCTCATCGACTATCTGTCTTGCCCACACTGCAGCTGCCCAAACAAGCATGTCCACATCTTCTCTTGAGAATACGTCTGCGATAATAATTTCAGTAGGCTGCCTCATGGGGGACTCGGAGGTATTGATGAAGCAGAGCAAGCTCGGAGGTACTGGTGAAGCAGGGCAAGCTCAGGGGTATTGGTGAAGCAGGGCAAGTCCTTGTTGGCAACCTGCTTCCCAGCTGATGGCATGTATGGGTTAAGAGCAGGGTGAGGCACCTTGCGCTTGGCAGATTGGCTGAAGCCTAATTCTTCATCACCATATTGCGCAAGCCAGTCACCTCCTCTTCCTCCCGAGTGCGCTTGCACGGTGGGCTGTGCTGCAAACG
This sequence comes from Dunaliella primolecta, assembly GCA_914767535.2. Taxonomy (NCBI): domain Eukaryota; kingdom Viridiplantae; phylum Chlorophyta; class Chlorophyceae; order Chlamydomonadales; family Dunaliellaceae; genus Dunaliella; species Dunaliella primolecta. Next base: position 5,583,796 of record OU611766.1, read on the forward strand.
ATTGTTACGAATTGTTGGCATCACCACGGCCTTTGTACTTCCGCATGCAGGGTCCATGCTCCTGCTCTGACACAACCACCACACAATAGCCCTCCTTGAGCTTCTTGCAATGTGCCTCCAGGGGGCCCTTTTGGCCTCAGCAGGGGTACTGCTGGCCCCGCTGCAGTTCTGGCGCACCAAGCCATCTCCATCCTTTTCAGCTAACTTGCTTTGTACTTTCCCCACCAGTTTCAATGCCGGATTCGTCCAGACTACGACTGTGAAATGTTTGAAACCTTATAAAAACTATAGTATCCTATGAGCGTCACATGATATGAGAACGTAACAAGATAATGTTGTATATAGATGTTAGCCTGCCACACCGCACCTTATTTGTTCCTTTCGCCTCAAAACCCCATGAAAAACAATCCATGCTCCCCAATCCACATCCTACACAAATGCTCACGCACTGCATCCAAGTCTGACGCAGGTGGTTTAATGCACTTAATGGCCTGCATCCTGATCTGCCACAGGTGGTCCTATCCATGCTCTGAAACGCCACATGGAGTTTTGCAGGCATTCTGATCTGCATCCTCGATCTGCCACAAGTGGTCTTACATGCATTCACATGTATCACACGCGGCCCTATGTTTCATTTTTGGTTTGCGTCCTGGTTTGCCCAGGTGGTCTAACATGCATTGTCATCTATCACAAGTGGCCTTGTGCGCATTTTGGTTTGCATCCTGATCCGCCACAGTCCTTCTTACATGCATTGTCATCTGCCACAAGTGGTCTTATGCGCATTTTGATTAGCATCCTGACCTACCACAGTCCGTCTTGCATGCATTGTCATCTACCACAAGTGGCCTTACATGTGCATTGTCATCTACCACAAGTCATCTACCATGAGTGGCCTTAAATATGCATCGTCATCTACCACAAGTCATCTACCATGAGTGGCCTTAAATATGCATCGTCATCTACTACAAATGGCCTGATTCGCATTCTTGTTTGCATCCTGATCTGCCACAGGTGGTCTTAGCGTATGGAGCAGAGAGCGACAAGAAACTGGGCATCCCTGGCGAGGTGAGCATTTGGCTTAGATGGGACGGTTTGCATTGACGGCACAGGGGAATGAAAAAGGCAAATGATGTTTGCCCCAAGTGCAACGCTGGAATTTCGTTCTTTCAGGGGCACCTGCACAAAAGTCGTGGCGAAGGAAGGTTATGAGAGAAGGTGAAAGAGAAGGGGGTTCAGAGGCTCACTAGGGCATCCCTGCGAAGGCTGAGGGATGGAGTTCAGGATGCGTGGCATGAATGGAGTCCAGAAGGGGACATGGCTGTCGAACATTCTGGCATGCATGCGTGTTGGATGGCAGTGCAGGATTGAATGCATGCATGGTTGTCGAACGAGGACATGGGTGTCCAAAGGATGGCACGAGAGGTTGGTAAGAAGGAGAAGTAGAGCCTGGTGACCCCTGGGGAGGTGCGTGCAAGACAAGAGGGAAAGCCGTGCAGAATGCAAAAGTGCCAAAGCAGAGACGAAATTTGGTCTGGAGCAGGGCATCCCTGGAGAGGTGTGTGCATGGACAAGAGGTAAGCAAGGCCATGGAGTTTGCAATGGCCAACAGAGTCTCGAATAAGAAAGAATAGTTGGGGGAACGTGTGACATTGAGCGTCCCTGGAGAGGCGTGTAATTGCGTACAGGTGAAGCCACGCAGAATGCTTTGCCATTGAAGCATGGTAGTATGATAACGGCAAAGCTCAGATGTGTGATTCACGGCACTCACTGATGGTGCGGATGTAGATTGTGCTCAAGAGAAAGGAAAGAAAAGGAAAGGAAGGGTTATGTAGCTGTACCTTCCTATAAGGGGGCAGCTTAGTTGAGGCAGAAAGGAGCCTGTCACTTTGGTCCAAACCAGCCTAGGATAAGTATGTCACCTTGACAAGGGAAGGCCTAAGGCCAAGCTCTGGAGTGTTGATTTGCTGCAAATAAGGCTCACAGACAGGTGTTTAAAATGGGCATGCATGTAAAGAGTGTGCATACTAACTGCGTTCATCAGTGCGCTGGAGATCCCCGACACCTTCAGGATCCCATAGATGCGTTCACCTCACTTCCTCAGACATTCTTGTGACAGGGGCACTGTCATTGGACCTTTCGTGGACCTGTTGGTTTTAAGAGATGCCACGTTTTGGTCCATCAAAACAGGTCCACAGCAGATTCACTGACAGTGCTGCCTCATTGACAAGAGGGAGACTGAGCGGAAACCCTGAGGCCTGTGATCTATCCTTGCCACATTTTTTCCCCTTGATGTGGGATCGGAAAGAAGCCTCTGCCCATGACCATGATTCACCACTAGTGTCTAGAATAAAGCAAAACAGGGCAAGCTCAATCTCTACTGTCTGCTGCCTTGCTGGCTCTTACGCCCAAGGGGGGCCGCAATGCCTTCTCTGCGCGCAAGTTTGTGTGGTGGTACAATGGGCACTCAGACCAATCTCTACTGTCTGATGCCTTGCTGGTTTCCACACTCAGGGTGGCCGCAATGTCTTTTCTGCACGCGAGTTTGTGTGGTGGTACAATGGGCACCCAGACGGCAAGCACCTGCCAGTGGACCTGCGGGGCGTCTCCAGCGTGGCTGTCTGTGGCATAGGTAAGTGCAGTGGGGCCAAAGGAAGAATGGAAAGATGAAAAGCACCTGCCTTTGGACCTGCGGGGCATGTCCAGCGTGGCTGTCTGTGGTGGATTTAGAGAGGCTATAGGATGAAAGGAGAGATGGAAAAGCGGTCGCCTGTGGACCTGCAGGGCGTGTCCAGCGTGGCAATCTGTGGCATAGGTGGATTTAGAGAGGCAACAGGAAGAAAGGAGAGATGGAAAAGCGGTCGCCTGTGGACCTGCGGGGCGTGTCCAGCATGGCAGTCCGTGGCATAGGTGAGCAGAGCAGGGCTGTGGGGCTGGTGCAGATGGACAGATGGGAGAGCACATGCCCTTGGACCTGCAAAGCACGTCCAGAGCATGGCTGTCTTAGTGTCTTCTTTTCCTTAATCTATGAAGGGAGGATTTCCTCTGCCTGCGTAGTTTTGCTTTTCTTGTCTTGGGCGTGAGTGAGGAGAGTGGCACAGACATGCAGGGTGCAACAACAGCATGGAGTTGAAAGAGCATGAAGACTTTTTAAGGGGCGAAAAGGAAAAGCAGATAGTGAAGTAGGGAAAAAAAGAATAAGCAGATAACGAAGTGAGACACATGTCCTAAACAGGTACCGTTGTAACGTGAAGTGAGACATATGTTCAAAACAGTTACCCGTGTACAGGTACCCGTGTTGTTTGAAGCAGGCACCCGTGTAGTGAGTAGCATGGAGATCTTATGGATTGGTATAGTGATCCGGCAGTGTGGGTGGTTGCAGATGGGTCTATCCCAGTCTGCGTTAAGTACTATCTGGGTGCACCAATGCTAGCAGTCGATTGCATGGATGAAGCCGGGTGATTTGTGCGGGCAGGGATGTGCTTTGGTGTGTCGGTTGTAAGTGTGGGTGTGTTGTTTGCCTTGGCATGTACCAGGATAGATGCTTGCTTGTCACTCGTGCTCAATCCTGACGCTCACTCAAATCTGAAAAACCATCCCGGTGCTGGGTTGCCTGCATCCTCTTAACCTGTCCCCACCAACAATCTCTTATTCAGGCTCACACACACCACACATGCTGACGTAGACGCTTCCGCCTGCAGGAAATGTCGCCCTGGACTGTGCGCGCGTGCTGCTGCACCCCCTTGATGAGCTCGCTGCCACTGACATTGCTGCGCATGCAATGGAGCACATCAGAGAGCATGGCAGGGGCATCAAGGACGTGCACCTGCTAGCGCGGAGGGGCCCTGTGCAGGTGTGTGGCAAGTCAAGGGCGTCAAAGACATGTGGCGTGCCAGGGGCATCAAGGACATGCAGCATGGCAGAGGCATCAAGGATACGTAGCATGGCGTTAAAGACGTGTAGCATGGCAGAGGTTCCAAGGAAATGCAGCATGGCAGAGGCATCAAGGATACGTAGCATGGCGTCAAAGACGTGTAGCATGGCAGAGGTTCCAAGGACATGCACCGTGGCAGAGGCATCAAGGGTATGCAGCATGGCAGAAGGCATCCAGCATGGCATCATGAGCATTTCTAGCATGGCAGGGGCTTCAAGGGTAACAACAACAGCGACAGGTTGCACAGTAGGGCATTCAGCATGGCATAAACAGCATGTAGCATGGCAGGGGCATTGAGGGCCTGCTGGCGCAGAGGGGCCCTTTGCAGGTGTGTTTGAGTGGTGAGGGGGCAAGTGGGGGAGGAGTTTGAGCATGACGAGGGCACCAGGGAAGTGCACCTGCTGGCACACATGGGTCCTCTGCGAGTGTGTATGTGTGCGCCCATGCGTGCATATGTGTGTGTGAAGCAGAAAAAGCATAAAGGCAGGACTGAGGAGCACCAAGCACGCTTTGATAACACACGTATGCACAAGCACACAAGCACCCGCACATGCTCATGTGCGCGCACACACATGCACACACAAACACACATATACACACGTGTACACAGACATACGTGCGCATTTCATTTTACTCCATACAGGCAGCTTGCACCCCCAAGGAACTGAAAGAGCTTGTTGGGCTCCCAGACCTTGCAGTGCACGCCCCGCCTGCTCAGATGGAGGTATCAGTTGCAGACCAGGCAGAGATGAAGAAGACACGCATGCGGCGGCGAGTATATGACCTGATCAAGCAGGTGCGCAAAGGAATGGATGAAGACACTGTGTGGATTGGAGGTGGTGGGAGGGCAGTGGTATCATGTACAGTTGTCTACAGCCTGCACAGCAAGCTTTATCCATGTTGTTGTAGGCATGTGCGTAACTTGTGCTGCAAGCAAAACACGCAGGAAAGCTGGATTGCAGCAAGTAGGAAGAGGCAGAGAAAATTAGCATGTCACGCGCGCGCACACACACACACACACACACACACACACACACACATGCACACACGCACACACACACACACACGCACACACACACACATGTACCCAGGCTGCTGAGGGTGCTTCCTCTGATCAATCTAGCCAAGGCTCAGGAGACAAACAGCGCCATCTGCACTTCCAGTTCTACAGGAGCCCCAAAGAGGTGTGAAAGCAGTAATTGGCATACCATGCATTTCATCGAGCAGTCGATGGCACTGCATGATTGTCCAACCTCAGGTTTCGGAGGGGGTAAGGTGCTTATGGAAGGGGACAGCAGGAGTCCGGAAGCGATGGCCTAGGAGATGAAGTTGGGAAGACAAAGCTTAAGCTCCACGGGGGCCCCAGAGGATTGAAAGAAGTTAAAAGTGTCACGTGTGCTCTCAAATCTGGTATCACATGGGATGTGGATTGAGGAGGGGGGATTTGTGGGAGTCAGATTGTGGCTAGGGACGCAACTAGTGCCATTTGCGCTCCCAACGCTGTCAAAGCTTCACGAGCAGCTGAAGCATGCATGCACTCCTTGCTTCAGTCAAAAGCACAAACTCACCCATGTACATCAGCATGCATATTCTAGTCAGTTCATGAGTGTATTATAGATTCGGATGCAAACCTCATCATCTGCTGAGACCATGATAATGCATGAAAGTCGGTCTGTGTTTACATGTATGCAGCTGAATCCTTATGCAAGGCAGCAAGGGTCAGCAAATCATAACAGACAGAGCAATGCTGCAATTACAGCCAGCAATTTTCTGATAGCTGGATAGAATGAGAGGGGCCTTGAAGAGATGTTCTGGACTGTATAAATGACAAGTGTGCATGAGCCGGGGAAGGTCATTTGAGGCAATTTAGTGGTGAGGCCAGCAAGTGGTGCGTTTAGCGTGTTGCAGGCGGAGGTCATGAATACAATTTGAGGGCAGCAAGAGGTGCGGCCAGCGTGTTGCAGGCGGAAGTCTTAATTACAAATTGAGGCCAGCAAGTGGTGCGGCCAGTGTGTTGCAGGCGGAAGTTTTAATTACAAATTGAGGGCAGCGAGAGGTGCGGCCAGCGTGTTGCAGGCGGGAGTCATGGATTCCACGTGAGGGCAGCGAGTGGTGAGGCCAGCAAAAGTGGAGGAAGCAGGGTGTGGGGGCAGCATGGTGCAGGCGTAAGTTATTGACCCCACAGAATAGGCAAAAGAGATCAGCACATGGGCAGTGGACAACTACCTCATCAACCAAATAGGTGTCCTGTTCTCAGCTGGGTTTGTTTGTTGTCTGGGACTCTCAAGCAAGGAACACACCTGTTGTCAGAGCAAACCAGGATAAATGTCACATTTAAAATGTGGGAGGCAGCCTAGGCTGGGCCTCTGCGGAAGACATCCCTTCCCTCTTCATGCTATGTACGCAGGTGTTGCTGGACAGTGAAGGCAGGGTCAGTGGGGTGAGAGTGGAAGTTACTCAACTAGCTGATGTGGAGGGCAAGGGGCGGGTGGCAGTGGCAACAGGTGAGGCACTAGATGAGTGCCACTGGCTTAACAAAGGAAAGCTTTGAAAGGGTGGCAGTTGGTGAGACAGCCAAATGCTTGCCAATGTCTTGAGGTAAGAAAGCCGTTTAAATGTGGCAATGGGTGAGGCACTACATGCTTGCCGCGATCTTGACATAGGTAAGCCTTTATTGGGTGGCAGTAGGTGAGGCACTTGCAGTGGCAGCCAGTGAGGCATTAGCAGTGGCAGCAGGTGGGGCGCTAGCAGTGGCAACTGGTGTGGTACATGCTGCTGCTGCAGGTGAGGCATTTGTCATGGCAGCGAATGGGGCACTAGCAATGGCAAAAGGCAAAGCATTTGCAGGACAACAGTGACCTGGAATAGCAATGGCAAAAGACAATGCATTAGCAGGCATGGCAATAGGCAGGCAATAGGCAGGCAGGCAGGCATGGCATGGCAATAGGCATGGCAATAGGCAATAGGCAGGCATGGCAATAGCAATGGCAAAAGACAAAGCATTAGCAGGACAACAGTGACCTAAAAATGCACAGTTCTTGTCATTTTTTTGTTCGCTACAACTGTCTTCATCAGTTTGTCAGCGGGCTGAGGCAGGAAGAGGATGAAGGAGTAGGAATATAGCAACAGGTATGGTTCTTGCAGAAGCAAGGGGTGGGGCACAAGCAGTGGCAACAGGTGAGGCACTAGCCGGGGCACTATGTCATGCATTAGAAGTGGCAGCAAGTTGCAAGTTGCATAAGCAGAGGCAGCAGGTGGAGCACGAGCAGCAGCAGCAGCAGCATCTGGTGAGTGCTGGCAAGCCTGACTTGCTGGATGTGGCAGGTGATGCTTTGTTGTTTGTTGCTGCCTTACATTTCTGTGTAGGGCTGGCATGGGGAGCGTCAGCAAACATGGGTGGCAGAAAGGATGATGTGCGGGGAGGGCATGCGATGCAGTGTAAGATGCAGGGAAAGAATAAGTGCAGGGTGAGGAACGGAATAGTTGCAGAGTGAAGATGAGGTGCTGAGCAGAGAGGATGTGCGGTGCAGGGTTTATAGCTCACCGCTGATCCTTACGTTAGCTTTCAAGGGAACGCACACATACAATCCATGCTGCTGCAGGAAGGACCGAAGTTATTCCTGCGCAGCTGCTGCTGGTGAGCATCGGCTACCGCTCCCTAGCGCTGCCAGGTGTGCCCTTTGATGACGGGCGCGCGGTCGTGCCCAACACCTCTGGCAGGGTGCCCATGGAATTAGTGGAGGCAGCGGCAGCTGCATGTCCGGAAGAGAGCAGCAGCTCAGGCCCAGCTGGTGCAATTGCCCCTCATCCCCAACAACAGCATGAACATCATCACCCGCACCAGCAGCAGCAGCAGCAGTCCTTAGAGTCAAGCCCTGGATCAACTAACAGTCTCAGCGGCGGGCGTCTATACGTCGTGGGTTGGCTGAAGAGGGGACCTTCAGGCATCATTGGCACCAATGCGGTGGATGCTGATGAGACAGTGAGCTGCATCGTTGAGGTGGGCATATGTGTGCTGGCGAACATGGTGCATTGAAGACATGCTCATGCACTTTTGAAGATGCAATGCAGAAAGGTGTGTTGCGTAAGGTTGGCTGCACCCATGCTGTGGATGCTGATGAGGAAGTGGGCTGCCCCGTGGAAGTGCGCATATGTGCTGGCGAACATGGTGCATTGATGCACAGATGCAATGCAGAAGGGTGTGCTGCGTGAGCTTGTCTGCATGCATGCTGTTGATGCTGATGAGACAGTGGGCTGCATCATGGAAGTGCGCGTACGTGCTGGCAAACATGGTGCATAGAACAGATGCTCATGCACACACAGATGCAATGCGGAAAGGTATCATGTAGCGTGAGACTGCCTGCACGCCTGCTGTGGTTGCTGATGACACATTGGGCTTTAGTGTTGAGGTGTGTGCTTGTGCTCGTAAGAACAACGCCCTGCAAGGGCACCCAGGATTATGCACATCCAAGGATGCATTGTGGAAGTGTGGCTGCCGGCATAGAGTATGGGATCATATTAGCTTAGGATGCATGGGATGCTGGCATGAACATTATTTGTATGACATGAACTGTGGGGAATGTATTGTGGAAGTGTACAGGCTCAAGCAATTGTGTCACATCATATCGTGCACCCTCAACCATGGTTGTGACCTATAGCAGGTTCCTAACAGGACCTGCTCCTAATTCAACTCAGGATGTGCGAGGTGTGGTTTCAAGCTCGCCCTCACCCTGTTTGCTGTTGTTCAAAACGTGCAGTCAACTCCCGGGATGTGCTGTTTCAAGCATGTTTCCACCCTGCTTGCCTCATGCTCAGGATGTTCTCAATGGGCTCCTGCAAGGGGCTCCACCTGGCTCAGGAAATGGAGGCATCAGCAAGGAGCAGCAGACAGGGAATCTGGAGGCTGAGAGCAGCAGCAGCAGCAGCAGTAGGGACTTGCGGGGTGATGCAAAAAGCGCTCTTGCTACAAAGGCAGGCTCACAGGGGCTGCTGGCGCTGCTTGCAAACAGACGCAGCCAAGCAGGTGTGTGTGTGTGTGTGTGTGTGTGTGTGTGTGTGTGTGTGTGTGTGTGTGTGTGCGCGCGCGCGCGTGCGCGCGCACGTGCCTTTGTGCAGGTGAACCTGTGTGCATGTGTGCTGCTGCACCTGTGTAACCGTTCTTTCAACTTGAGTACGGCCTGTATGTCCACCCTGGCAGAGTGACTCCTACATGCTGCACATTTGGCTTGCCATGAGCCATGACTCATGAGTGGCTGGTCGCTGGCCGGCAGGAGACTTCTGTGCTGAGCATGGCATGCATTATCCGCATCTCTTGAGGAAGAGATCCGACCTTAATTCCCACTCCTGCAGGGCCCGATCACCAGGTCGTGGACTTTGCTGGCTGGGAGCGCCTGGATGCTACAGAGAGGGCTGCTGGCCAGCAGGCGGGCAAAGTGAGGCAGAAGGTGGTAGATGTGGAAGACATGCTGAAGGTTGTGCATGCAGGTGCATAAGTAGGTGCATACCATGGAACAAGGGACAAGGAGGTAGAGTCATCAAGTGCAGGATTTGTGCTTGTGTGATCCCTTACAGCTTGCTGGCGGACCTTCAGGACTGAAATTTTGCCGCACCTGAAGGGCCATGCTTGGACAAGGCAACGTGGATGCAATGCAATCCAGGTAGAAATTCCCCCTGCTATCCCTTAGAAGGCCTTGCTTTGCAAATACTCTGTGTGGGTGCGATTCATGTCAAAGTTGTCACGGTTGTGGAGATTCGTGCCACAAACCAAGGTCATATGTGAAGAGGCACTTGAAACTGTTATGAGCACAAACAAAAGGAAAAGTTAAGTTTCCCAGAAAGTTGCCACCTACGAGAGCAGCTGCTAACAGGAATTCAGCAGCCGAATATAGGGGAGGGATGCCAATTGCATTGAGGTGCATTGGTGGGCTTCAAGTTATTTTACCCTAAGAAATATGAACAATTACATGGACGACTTCTAGGTCCAGGCACCATGATTCTACTAACCAGCAAAACAGGAAAGGATGGTCGATGGTTCAGGAGGTGCGAAGCATAGGAAGATTTAAGACCAATCAAGATCAACTGAATACTTGGTATCTAAAATCTTGCATGGTTCTTGGCGATTGAAGAGGAGAGGAGAGGAAGTGGTTTCCCTGCGGTTCCTGCCTGCAGCAGCAGCTGAGTTGGAGCAGTACCTGCAGGTCTATAAGCAAACCATCCTGGGCTAGATTTGTAACTGGAACACAAAAACAATAGATTTTAAAGAATTGAGCTATTAGCTCATGCCAATCTCTGTTTTCAGTTGAAATATTGCAAGATGCTTCCAAATATCAAATATAAACGTATGCATATAAAATCCCTAATCGGGAGGATAGTACATGAGCTTGCAACAGGAAGTCAGTGTTTTTACCAAAGACACATTCTGGTAAAGGGAGACTTGCTGCTCTTATAAGCGAACGTATCCCTATTCATTAATTGATGTAGGGAGGATTTCCTCTGCATTCCCTTTTTTTGAGAAATTTAATACTCGTCAAAGCTTGCATAGCTCAAAGGCGCCAGGTAACAACACACTGCTCGAAGTGATTTTTGGGAGGCCACATCAGTATCACACGTGATCAGCATCACACACACACACACACATACACACACATCATCAACCCGAAAGCACATATCACTATTCTCTTGGTTGGCCATGTCATGTCAAATCGTGGTTATTGTTGATTAATGGTTATTTGGGTTGGTTATTCAGTTAGAGTTTATTATTGCTGGGAGGCTACATTGTGCCTCTCGAGAACAATGAGACGTGACCGACACTGATCTTGCGTGACAGCCAGTTGTTGAGCCAGTCTAAGGGATAGAGTAACAGGCTAACCGGCTTACTATTAAACCGTGATCCAGCAATAACCACAATTCATTGTGACATGAGACACGTCCATGGCAGGCTCTGCATTCAAGATGTCCAACGTTGGTAATGCATCACAAATTCAAAAGTAGCCGCACACACAAGCCTGATATCAGGCTGGTGCACGAGCAACGATACTAAAGCCCATGCTGTTGTCAATCTTGAAGCAGGCTGATTCTACATAAGTTTTTTCCTGGATAAACACTCTGAGAAATCCACCCAGCACAAAGCTTGTTTCAAAAGCAAAGGTCAATCTCTAGTTTTTCCAAGTATTTCACGCAGCCTGAACTGCCTGAGCTATCCTGTGAACCCGGCATTGCATGTTATAGTCTGTGTATCTGCATCATCCATGGCGATTGCATTTGCATATTTAGAGGCTCTCCATTACACACTGAGTGCCATCCTGTTATGTGTGAGCGAGGTCACACACACACACACACACACACACACACACACACACACACACACACACACACACACACAAGAAAATAAAAGAAAAGCTACGCAGGCAGTGAAAATGCTCCCCACATCAATTAAGGAATATAATATACCTGGGGCCGAGACACAATGTGCCCCCTTTACCATGTCAATGGGATCATAAGGATTACTAGCAGTTCCCCTTGCCTGACCTCAGTGGTGAAAATTGAGAGGAGTCTTCTCAAGAGCGTGTCTGGTGCTAGCTAGCACTCTATATGATTATCCACCTGCTTCCAAGGTCTGCCACCCTAGCCAGCTTCTACCAGACAGGTGCACATCCGTCTTGTGGAGGTCAAATACTGTGAAGACACCTGGCCCAAGAACCAGCTGAAGGCCTCCAATGAGCAATACCGCAACCTCTGCGATCTTTCAAGGGCCTCAGCTCAAGTCACCCTCCATACTATTTTGTTAGGTGTGGGCGGGGTCGTCTACATCCCTCACACTTTGGAGCCTCTTAAAGAGCTTGGTCTGGGTAGTCATACAGCCATCTAGCTTGCTCTGAAACTTCGTGCTCATTCTGTCTAGTAAGTAAAAACTTGTTAGCACCAGATGCGCTCTTGAGAAGACAGATTTCAACTCTCAGGCATGGACTACTGCTAGTAACCCTCCTGATCCCCAATGGTTTATTCTCTCTCTTGGTGAAGGGGAAACTTGGTGCCTTTACCCTACTAGGAGGAAGGATCTAGGAGGTACCCTCTTTTCCTTAATTGATGTGGGGAGTGCTTTCACTGCCTGCGTAGGTTTTCTTTTCTTTCCTTCCTATAATTATAAGCGTACTGGACAGAATGAGCATGAAGCTTCAGAGCAAGGTTGGTGGCGTGCCGTTGAAATCAAATATACTCAACATAACCCTGGTGCATTTGGGCCACATGCTTCCAGGAACCTACCTGACCCACAATAGCTTCCCTCCTACCCTCTGGTGAGGGAGACTCACGGCTCTTTGAACCAATGTGTCTCCTTTTCCATAATTGAAGTAGGGATTGTTCTCGCTGCCTACATAGTTTTCTTTTTTTGGTGGCTTTATGAGTGTTAAGACCAAGCTCTTATAGGGGCTCCAAAGTGAGGGGTGCAGATAACCCCACCCACACTTATCAAAATGGTATGAAGGGTAACTTAAGCTGAGGATGTTGAAAGATGGCAACAGGGGTCGCGGTGCTGCTGCTTTGCGGCCTCGAGTTAATGCTTGGGTCTGGTGTCTTCACAGTATTTGGCCTCCACGAGATGGATGTGCCTCTATTCTGGAGCTGGCTAGGGTGACAGACCTTGGAAGTAGCTGGAGTGGCTGTGGCTAGCGCTGAGTGCTCCCTGTTCCCCCAACGCCCCCCTCTACTTAATGGATACCGGGAATCAGTTCTTGTCGCTCTTTTGATTGAATAATTAATATTGCATCAGGGCAACTAGAAGTAAGTCTTTGTTTGTCAGGGAAGCGACGAGGGTAAATATTCCTAGTGTCCAGTAATTCAGCTTTCATCTTGCTCTCATTCTTGTTGCTGGACTCTCTTCCAAAGTTTTTTTAAGGGTTTCAAGGGAAAAAGGCCTCAGTCAAGACGTCTGCTAGCCTGTCCATAAATGCACATGAGCCTCAGCCTGAGGTCATAAAGGAAAAAAAGAAAGTTTGTTGTTTACCTGGTTTAGAAAAAAATTGAAATCCTGGAAATTCACTTGGTGAAAGGTACAATAGAGTGCCCAGTCATGGCAGAGGGCACACACGCGCAGTACGGATGAGAGGGCAGAGATACACAAGCCAGCAGAAGTCCCACCACACGGAAGACCTTCAGCATTAAAAAGACTCTCTGCTGGACCTCTCTTCCGAGGTCTTTTTATGCCCGTACTTCTCTCAGTCTGAACTTCGTGGTGGGTGGATCATACGGTCTGTGCACCAATGTGGCCCCCTTTCCTTAATTGATTAAGCGCTCAGGGGCATGGCAAGCAATCCCCCGGATCCCCATTAGCTCTGTCTCTTGCTCTCTCCTAGGCTAGTTTTGTCTAGTTTAGGTGGAGGACCTCCTGGTGAGGCCTCTAACTTTTGTTAGGGGTTCTTCCCTTAATGCACGCGGCCTTTGGCTTGCGTAGACTTTTCTTTTCTCTTCCTTCATTGATGTCGGGAGTTTTCACTGCCTACGTAGTTTTTCTTTCCTTTTTTATGAAGTGTCCTATTTGTTGCGTGTTCACTGTTCCTGGCAGGGATCTGCAAGTTCTGTAAAAACGACCTGCGCTGCCTATATCCACGGAGGCAAGGCCTGCCCCAAGAGGGCCTTCGCTGACACTTTTGAGGAGAATCAGATTGGCATTACTTCGTTCCCATATTTGACATGGTGGAACATTCAATGGATGAAGTTCACACCCAGAAAGAATGTGAAGGGTACTGCCTGGCTCCCCATAGAGGGGACGTTGAAGGCTAGTGGAAGATCTAAAGCGTAATGCACGGTTTGATTAACCACTGGCAGGCTTCTTGTGCGGTAGTTGAAAATGATATGTTTCATTGCGAAAGGGAGTGTTGGCACGGTCCAGAAGGTATTGCTGAAAGATTTAGATTTAGATTTACACGGGGGGACCTTCAGCCAGACTGTTCGGCTGATCGGCCTGTGACTGGTCCTCGCCAGTCAACATAATGTCCATAAGCTCAGAAACAAACGAAAAAAGCTTGTTGTTGTGTTGCAAGAGGAAATCAGAAGCATCCTGGACACTGGCTTGTTGTAAAAAAGGTTGCTCCATGGAAAAATCACCAGAGAAAAAGTTGAACAGGTAAGCGCACTTTCTTCTCAAAGCACAAACATCTGCGTCTCTGCACACCAAAAGGGCATGAGCCTCATCTTGAATCTCATCACAAGAACAGCGATCACACAAAAGAGTGTTCCGAGTATCCCAAGCTGCTGTCTCCACCTTCAGTGTGTGTGCCCTAAGTCTGAAACGGCTAACATTCGTCATGACATGTGGAGACAAATCCAAATGCATGTGCCTTGGTAAATGGGCAGGGGCACGCACGTTATGGTCAAAAGGCACTCCAAAAAGAGACTGGTAAGTTGCCAGCTTACTATATGTGTCCCGGGGGGTCACTCCCTCAACATCTCTCCACACTGCCCGCAGCCTGTGTCTGAGGTCATCAGTAAACTCTTTAATATGGATAGGAGTGCCCTGCTGCAGAGCTTGCACAAAGGAGTCACAGCGCCGTAAGCCTTGAAAAGCATCTAAAACTTGAGCAGTCCAGCAGGCTGGCTCACGCGAATGAATATTCAAATCCGCTTTCAACACTCTTCTCAGCGTCTCACTGTTAGACCTCAGCATGCTATTATACATTTTGACAACAGACCTAAACCAGTAAAACTGAAGCGGCTCATGACCACACTCCCTCAGGACAGCCCAGTTTGTAGTGGTACGCTTAACACCCAGCGTGCTCTTAAGATAACTCATGTGCCGCACTTGCAGATCACTTGCAAATTCCTTGCCCGCTTGAATGTATTCAGTGCCCCACACTTGGCCTGCATACATTCCAGCTGGAACCACATACGTCTTCCCAAGCCACAGAGACACGTACGGCCTATTTGCCAGAAAATTCTCACGAACAAATTGACGAACCCGAAATGCAGACGCCATGAAGGGGCCAGTTGCTGAAAGAAAAAATATTTACTACTTAATAGGCAGCCACATTAATTCTGGAGAAAAGGGAGCCACATTGCTTCAAAAGCCATATGAACACCTCACCACAAAGTCCTGACTGAGGGAAGCACGGCAGGCAAAGGAAAGACTAGTCCAGCACAAGAAAGAGAGCAAGATGACAGCTGAAAGACTGGAGTTCCAGACCTTCATTAGCAAGCAGAATCAGCTGACCTTTTCATGGACTGTGGGAAGCAAACTTTGGTAGTAAGAAGTCTGTGCTTTGAATGCAGTGTGTCCTCAGAGTATCATAAAGGTTAGGGAAATGTTTTCACCTTGGCAGGCGAGTTGGAGCATTCTGTCGTTTTTGCATGGGTGCAGGCAGTTTCCTCAAGACAGGCCAGGGTGGTATAATGGAGATGATTGCCTTTAGCCCTCATACTATGGAGCCTCTTAAAGAGCTTGATCTTGACACCCCAGAAGCCAACAAGCTCGCTCTGAGGCTTCATGATCATTCTGTACAGTACACATAAAAACTTGCTAGCACCAGTTGCACACTCGAGAAGGCTTCTCTCAACTCTCACCACCAACATATACATAGCACTATAGGGTTTAGGTGACTTTGCGTGCTTGTTTCATCAGAGTGACAGTGTGAGTGTGATTTTTACAGTTGACGCTTCTGAACTCAGCTCAAGGCTTTCAGTTGACATTTGCACAAGTTTAGTTTGGTTTGGTTACAGGCACCTTTTGCTTCAGCTAAGCTGCCCTTGTAGGCAGGTACAGCTATGTAACCCTATCCTATCCTATCCTATCCACCACCAACATGAGGCAAGGGTTCCTGCTATGGGTCCTGATCCTAATTGACCACTTCCTTTTATTTCTTTGGTGTAGGGGATACACAATGCATTGGCCCTAGTTATCCTCTTTCCCTTAATTGATATGTTTTTAGTTCTCCCCACAAACAACCCCCCCCACACACACTCTCACACAACACACACACACACACACACACACACACACACACACACACACACACACACACACACACACACACACACACACGCACGCACGCACACGCACACCAACACCAACACCAACACCAACACCAACACACACACCAACACACACACACACACACACACACACACACACACACACACACACACACACACAGAGAGAGAGAGAGAGAGAGGGGACGATATGTATTGCTAACGTCGATCTTTTTTTGCCACAATACCGGTATTTTGTTTGTTTTGACATAATGCACGACTGTTCCTCACAGTACTCACGGAAGCCCGAGTTGATTAAGGATAGGATAGGATAGGGTTACATAGCTGTACCTGCCTACAAGGGCAGCTTAGCTGAAGCAAAAGGTGCCTGCAACCAAACCAAACTAAACTTGTGCAAATGTCAACTGAAAGCCTTGAGCTGAGTTCAGAAGCGTCAACTGTAAAAATCACACTCACACTGTCACTCTAATGAAACAAGCACGCAAAGTCATGCTCAAAAAACTCCATAAGGCTGTAGTGTTAGGAATATACACTTTTGTGTTTGTGTGAGTTGATTAAAATAACCGACATTTCTTAATGCAAACACGGTATATCCTTACATAAATGTGGGCCAGACGCCTGAGCCGAGCAGCTGCCACTCCCCCTCGCCCATCGGCTGCTCCACGACCTGTGCAAGCGCGGCGGCCCGTTGTCATGGCCGCTGCTGCAAGCCAGAAGCGGCCCATCGTGCTCCTGGACATCATGTGAGTACGCACAAGCGCATGATTGCTTGTTGATGGCGCGTGCAGCACACATCCATTGTTGGATTGATGATGGGAACAACAGCATTATACAATGCAGCTCATGTACTGCCCCTTGACCCTCTATGACAGGGACACTGTGTGCACAGACCCCTTCTTCCAGGCCATGCCAGCCCACTTTGGTGAGTTTGCATGGGAGTGTTTGACACAAGCTGCAATCAATTGTGATGCTGCCTGGATTTAACCCGTTTGTGCTTTCCAATCCCCAGGGATGTCTTTCAAAGAGTTGCTGGCTGCCAAGCATCCCACGGCCTGGGTAGGTGCGTACAAATTGGGACATGGAGCTGATGGGGCCACAAGTCACCTGCTTGTGCCAGTACACATTTGTGAGGATTGCCTGCTACAAGCAACCATCTTGGTCTTGCTCAAGCAGCACTACTGTCTACCACTGCCGATTGGCTTATTTCTTCAGTGTCTCTTCAGACTGAAATGGAAACGACACAGAGGCATCGGTATGAATCCTGTTCAAGCAGGCTCTCACATACTCCCAGTTTTTTCCTGGGCATTGTTGAACACAGACTTGCCCCCAGGGGCAAGCATTGTTCCCTTATTTATCTGTTTCAATCTGATGTTTCTGCATTCATGACTTGCCTCCAGGTGGCTTTTCAGTGTAAAAGCCTCACAAATTCTGCTCAATCTCAATTATCCTTCTCTCATCGCATCCTGTGCGCTGGGCAGAGGTGGACTCTTAAATGATACGGCGTCAGTGAGGAGCACCTATGCCAAAGTCATATTTTGTACCAAGCTTTGCTTCAAATATGGATGGACTCTTGAGTGCAACCGCATCAGTTAGGAGCACTTCTGAAAAACATAATCATGCGAATTCCATGTCAGATACAGGTGAACTTTAAATGCAACTGCACCGGTGAGGAGCACATAAGCCGAGTTTAAGTGTCCCAAACCTTGCGTCAAATATAGGTGGACTTTGAATGCAACCGCATCAGCGAGGAGCACTTATGCCAAATCTTCTTCAAAGATGGGCGCCCTGTGGACAGAGGAGCCTTGAGAGCAATGATGGTGAGTCTGATGAGCTATCAGTGATAACAGAGGTCCGACGCAATCGAGGCAAGTCAGGTTAATTATTGGTGATATCAAAGGTCCAATGGGTCAGCGCTTTTGAAGCCTAGTACCCAGGAACATCAGACCGATTTCTACCTGCCTGGAAAGCGTGCTTTCTTGTGAGGTAGGTTCAATGTCTCCCTCTCCCCTTGTGTCTGCCAATCAATCTGTAGGTGGTATGCACTTGTTCAATGCATCGCTTGATGCCATGGAGAGCAGTTGGCAGTAGGGACAAAATAAGAAGGAGAGGGCTTGGTATAGGCTGATGCTCATTGCTGACAATGGCTGGCTGTTGCCTTGAATATGTACGTACATACAAATATACATGTGTGCCGTTTGATTTTGATGTGCATGTAAGCCAAGCCAACAAAGTTCGGTGTACCTGAGCCTCGAAATACTTTCATTGTTGTAAGCTGATGTCACGTGTATCAGGTGCCTCACCCTCTGGAGTTCACAGCCCCAATTCTTGTATGGGAAGTATCGAGGGCGGCTAGAACAAAGCAGGAAGGAAAGGAAGCCTCCAAAATGGCATATCAGTGGTGAAGAGGGGTTGCGACACTCGCCACCCTCACAGTAGCAGGTTTACATGTAATTGTAATCAGGGCTGTGCTTCATTGAATGCCGTTGTAGCATGCATGCCTTATTTGCGTGGCCAAAGTAATCTATGACTCGTTTTATTGCATTTTGAGCTCTGTATGAGCGTAAGGTGTTTCAAGGTTACAATGGGGGAATTGACCTCCAGCCAAATAGTGGGGCACAAGGTGTTGCAAGGTCATAAGGTACCCACAATGGGGGAGTGGACCTCCAGCCAAATAGTGGGGCACAAGGTGTTGCAAGGTCATAAGGTAACAATGGAAACCCACATTGGGGTAGCTGACCTTTAGCCAAATAATGGAGCTACAAGGTCATAAGGTAACATTGACACCTACAATGGGGGAGTTGACCTTCAGCCAGGTAGTGCAGCACCTCTGCAGGTGCAAGTGTGCCATGAGGTGATGACAAGGATAGGTTGAAATGTACATTGGGGCATGACCTTCGGCCGGATAGTGGGGCGCAAGGTGCTACAGCCCTCTTCTGTCTCTCGCCTCGCATCATCCCACAAGTGATGATGTCATCCCGGTGCCACAAATAGCGCTGCGCTCATGCCCCCATGCCTTTTCTTTGCTCTCTCCTGGTCGCTGCAAGGAAAGCTCACGCCATCTGCCCCTTGATTTTGGCCACCTTGCAGCACTCCACCTATCAGTACCTGGATGGCATGGAGCCCCTGCTAGCCCGCCTAGCTGGCAGTGGCTATGAGATGCATGCGCTGTCCAACTACCCCTGCTGGTTTGAGATTATCGAGGAAAAGCTGCAGCTGTCGCGCTACCTGTCCTGGACCTTCATGTCCTGCACGGGGCCCATGGAGGTGCGTGCATGCGTGTGCTTGTGTGGGTGTGTGTGTATGTGTGTGTGTGCGTGCGTGCGTGCGTGTGCTGGCTCAAATGGGCTCCTAGGGTCAGAGGGTCATCCTTCATGAACAGATGAAGCAAGGGTGTTCAGATTCTCTTAATTCGCTGGACATGCTAGTGGACAAGTCCACTAAGATGATGGACAACATGACGCACTTTGTACCAGGCGTTTAGGGATGGGGCTTGTGTCACAAGCACTTAATCAAAGGCCCCCGCATTCCTGCGCAAACACTGAACAAACACGCGTGTGCGCCTCAATTTGATGTGCACGTCTTATGTGCCTTATGCATCCGAGCTCATGAGTACATATGTGGTGTTTGGCAGTGGTCTTGTGTACCACGCCTCGCAGTACGTCACCCTATAGCACAGGGGCCATGCAAACCTTCTTATCACTCTAGCAGGGGCCATGCAAACCCTTATCGTTCTAATTTCAATGTATTTCCCAAAGGACTTTGCCTTGGTATACCTGCATCACCTGCTCACTGCGGACCCCCTGCAACCTCTTCATTTGAGGGTGACTGAGGGAATAACTCAGCTGTACCCACCGGCTTGAGTTTGGATTGGGCATCCGCTTTGCTTAGTGGCGAATAGAGGTGCACAGTGGTACCCCTGAAAGAGTGTGTCACACAGGTATCACACAAGGGGGATCGGGAGGAGTGCATTACAACTGACCGACCGTGGCATGCGCAGCGTAACTTCAAATTGAGTGCAGATATGCTTTTGTTACCAGCCCCATATTTGCACTGTCACTGCCACAGTGCGAGGCTGCCATACCAATCCCCTCCTTTGCACCATCTGATTGCGTGTGCTCCTGCACGCTGCTTCCACACGACCATGCCCCTTCTCCCTCTGCTGAGCGTGGCAGCCCATTGACTCTACCCTGGACTGTTACTGGCACAGTCCCCACACAGCGCTAGCCTAGCCTAGCCTCCACGGTACGCTCTAGAGCCTTATATAATAGCACAGCAGCCTCGTGGTCCTTCCGCTTTTTCCCCTGTTAAGCACAGCAGCCCTTGCTCCACTTGTCTGTCCCCTCTTCTCTCTGCTGAGCACAGCAGAGGCCCCCCTGCTCTGCTATCCCTGTGTCCCATGATCACACGCAATGGGGCAAAAGCTTCTCTCTGAGACTGGCCTTCCCACTCACGTCGGCTGCTTGCTCATTTTCTCTCAGCACATGTCCCTCCGTTTCCTGAAGCCCCACCTCTCGGTGACGCAGCTCCTGAGATGGGGAACATTTGCTGGCGCAAAAAATGTGTGTGTATGTGCATGCATGTGTGTGTCTCAAATGCAATGATGCAACGCAGCAGCTGAGCTGCCCCAATCCAAGCATATGAGCACTACAAGCACATAGTCTTGCTTTTGTTGGCCCCTTGCTCCATGGACTAAGCCATCCAAGTTTCCAATCCAAACACATGAGCACTGCAAGCACATGGCTTTAGTTGGCCCCTTGCTCCTTGGATTAAGCCATCCAAGCACATGTCCAAGCATCCAACCCAAACACATGAGCACTGCAAGCACATGGCTGTTGCCTGCCTCTTGCTCCACGGACTAAGCCATCCAAGCACATCTTCAAGCATCCAATCCAAGCATCCAATCCAAACACATGAGCATCACTTGTAGCACATATGGCCTCGCTTTTGTCTTAGGCCTCGCGCTTTTTGGACTACAAAGATCTTGCACATGATTCCACTTACATTGGCTCAGGCACGTGCAGCAGGGTCAATGTTGGGAGAGATGAACGTCACACTGTTTGAGCGTGCTGCTGCCTGATCAAAGCACAGCCGCACCAGCTGAAACACAACAGACTGCACATGAACGCTTGGCTTCTGACCCAACCAAGACTTGATGCCCCTGCTGCGCCCATGTATGCAACACGAGCGAGACCTTCAACCCTTTCAATCCTGGATTCACCTTGGGCACACCACACACACACACACACACATTGTTCAAATGCTCATACTGATCCTTGGGGAAGATGAACGTCACACTGTTTGAGCGTGCTGCTGCCTGATCAAAGCACAGCCGCACCAGCTGAAACACAACAGACTGCACATGAACGCTTGGCTTCTGACCCAACTGAGACTTGATACCCCTGTTGCGCCCATGTATGCAACACGAGCAAGACCTTCAACCCTTTCAATCCTGGATTGGCCTTGGGCACACCACACACACACACACACACACACACACACACACACACACACACACACACACACACACACACACACACACAATTCAAATGCTCACACTGGTCCTTGGGGAAGATGATCGTCACACTGTTTGAGCGTGCTGCTGCCTGATCAAAGCACAGCCGCACCAGCTGAAACACAACAGACTGCACATGAACGCTTGGCTTCTGACCCAACCAAGACTTGATGCCCCTGCTGCGCCCATGTATGCAACACGAGCGAGACCTTCAACCCTTTCAATCCTGGATTCACCTTGGGCACACCACACACACACACACACACATTGTTCAAATGCTCATACTGATCCTTGGGGAAGATGAACGTCACACTGTTTGAGCGTGCTGCTGCCTGATCAAAGCACAGCCGCACCAGCTGAAACACAACAGACTGCACATGAACGCTTGGCTTCTGACCCAACTGAGACTTGATACCCCTGCTGCGCCCATGTATGCAACACGAGCAAGACCTTCAACCCTTTCAATCCTGGATTGGCCTTGGGCACACCACACACACACACACACACACACACACACACACACACACACACACACACACACACACACACACACACACACACACACAATTCAAATGCTCACACTGGTCCTTGGGGAAGATGATCGTCACACTGTTTGAGCGTGCTGCTGCCTGATCAAAGCACAGCCGCACCAGCTGAAACACAACAGACTGCACATGAACGCTTGGCTTCTGACCCAACCAAGACTTGATGCCCCTGCTGCGCCCATGTATGCAACACGAGCGAGACCTTCAACCCTTTCAATCCTGGATTCACCTTGGGCACACCACACACACACACACACATTGTTCAAATGCTCATACTGATCCTTGGGGAAGATGAACGTCACACTGTTTGAGCGTGCTGCTGCCTGATCAAAGCACAGCCGCACCAGCTGAAACACAACAGACTGCACATGAACGCTTGGCTTCTGACCCAATTGAGACTTGATACCCCTGCTGCGCCCATGTATGCAACACGAGCGAGACCTTCAACCCTTTCAATTCTGGATTGGCCTTGGGCACAATACACACACACACATAGACACATGCGTGCACACACACACACACAATTCAAATGCTCACACTGGTCCTTGGGGAAGATGAACGTCACACTGTTTGAGCGCGCTGCTGCCTGATCAAAGCACAGCCGCACCAGCTGAAACACAAGACTGCACATGAACGCTTGGCTTCTGACCCAAGGCCGAAATGCAAGACTGCACCAGCTGAAATGTAACAAACTGCACATGGGCGCTTGGCCCCTGACCCAATATTTCAAATCATGTGTCAAGATGGACATGCTGAAGGATCAAGACACACAAAGGTTGCTCCAATTAGCAATTGTTTTGTCTGCACATGTCATCTCATGATGTCACCTGCCTCAAAGGCAAAGGCACTGGCATCGGATGAAATGTTCCATTGGACATGCTCAAGAATCAAGACGCACACAGGTTGCTCCAATTAGCGGGTTTGGCTGCACATGTCATGGCATCTGCCACAGGTGGAGGATTGGAACAGGTTGATGTGGACTGCATCTCTACCACAATGCCATCACATGGCTGGTATACCAGGAATAGGAAGAGCATGATCAAGCACGGTATTGGAGAGAGGCATGTGTCACTCGGCCCTGATGTCGGCAAACACACAAACCCAAGGCACGCCTCTTTGTATGGCTTGGGCTTCGAGGGGGAAGATGAACGTCACACCGTTTGAGCGTGCTGCTGCCTGATCAAAGCACAGCCGCACCAGCTGAAACACAACAGACTGCACATGAACGCTTGGCTTCTGACCCCTGCCCCCAATCCCTCCCCATGTCCAGCCTGCTAGTCCAGGCAAAATGCCCATCAAACCTCTTATCAACTTTCCCTGCACGTTCAGATATGCTGCTGATCAGCTTGTTCAGTAAAACTACTTATCTGGGTTAGGATTTCCTCATACTTAATCTTGCAAGCGCAGGCATCCTTGCCTGAACCTGTGTGCTGAATATCTGTGCGTGCATGCCATCTATGACTCTGCGACACCGAGGCCCTTGGTGTTTGTATGCCCTTGCGTCAACTCAAAAAAGGAACATGTGCCTTCCTCAACGTGAAGAACACCCCCAAATTGGCCTCCCAGAGCATATTTGCAGGCGTCTTAGAGGCAAATGTGCAAAAGTTGATATTGAAACCTGTGCAGTGCATTTCACGCCTTGAGCTCGAATACTGCCAGTTGCCACACAGATGATTCACGTCTTATATGCAGCCCTTGTGACGTTGCGCATCCCTCCTTGCAATGCCAGGGTGCTCCTGCTTGGAATGTTGGGGAAGATGAACGTCACACTGTTTGAGCGTGCTGCTGCCTGATCAAAGCACAGCCGCATCAGCTGAAACACAACAGACTGCACATGAACGCTTGGCTTCTGACCCGACCAAGAGTTGATGCCCCTGCTGCGCGCATGAATGCCACACTAGCAAGACCTTCAGCCCTTTCAATCCTGGATTGACCTTGGGCATAACACACACATAGACACAAACACACACACACACTGTTCAAATGCTCGCTTTGGCCCTTGGGGAAGATGAACGTCACACCGTTTGAGCGCGCTGCTGCCTGATCAAAGCACAGCCGCATCAGCTGAAACACGACAGACTGCACATGAACGCTTGGCTTCTGACCCAAGGCCAAAATGCAATAGACAGCACCTAACACATCAGCTGAAATGCACCAGGTAGCACATAAGCGCTTGGCTTCTGACCCGAGGCTGAAATGCAAGAGACTGTACCAGCTGAAATGCAACAAACTGCACATGAGCGCTTGGCTTCTGACTCAATGCTTCAAGTCTTGTGTCAAGACAATATGCTGAAGGATCAAGGCACACGAAGATCGCTCCAATTAGCTGAACATTTCATCTCATGATGTCATCTGCCTCAACGGCAAAGGCATTGGCATCAGACGAAGAATGATCAAGCAAGGTATTGGAGCGAAGCATTCATCACTCAGCCCTGAAGTCGGTAAACACGCAAATTAAGGCATGCCTCTTCACATGGCTCGGGCTTTAAAGGGGAAGATGAACGTCACACCGTTTGAGCGTGCTGCTGCCTGATCAAAGCACAGCCGCACCAGCTGAAACACGACAGACTGCACATGAACGCTTGGCTTCTGACCCAACAAACACCACGCCTCACCTTCGGAATCCCAACAATCAGAATCCTAGCAATATTCCCCTTGCTCTTTGCAATCAGCCGCTCATCCACATCCTTTAGGCCCTACCTTTGTCTGCCCTTTTGCTGTTCTTGGAGCACATTGTTTGTGAAGATTTGCGCGCACTACAATCAAAGCGCATTGTGTCACGGTGCGGTGCAATGCACATTTTGCACAATATACACAATGCAGTGTATATATAGTGCTGGAGTAAGTATGCATCCTGTTTTCCTGTCCTCTTCACCTGTTTAAACCTCTTTTCCTATCAATGCTAGAGGTCAACACTAAAGCGAATACCCCTGGGAGATGTGACCAATACGCTTTCTTTCTGAAATTGATTAGTTTTACACATACGTATCACTTAAACACCCATGATAGAAGTTAATATTTTTAAATACGCACATGTACGCAGTGCCAAAAGGGCCTCAGCCCACAGAAGCCAACTTGTTCTTAAGGTGGTTTCAGAAGCAACCTTGCCTTCTTAACATAAGTAAAAGCACCTTAGATGGTGTCCGACCCTAGGTCCCGGCCTAAGATCCGAATCCTAGTCCTCAGAGCCTACTCGGAGCTGCCATCCTCCTCCTCGCACTCCTCATCACTGCTGCCACCCCCATCCTCGCTCTCCCCACTACCCTCCTCTTCCTCTGACGCATGCTCACCCCTGCTGGGGCGCGCACCCTTGCTTGTGCATGCGCGCTTGCTTGTGCTTGCACGCTTGCTTGCACCCCTGCCCTTGGTGCTGGCACCCTCCTTTGTTGCCTTTGCTGCTGAACGGGCTGTGTGGGGTTGCTGCACAAGGGCCTCCAGCTGCCCTTCTGTCAGTTTGCCCATGCCTGCCAGTGAAACTCGAGCTTGCTGGAGTAGGCCTGTTTGGCTACGCTCTTGCGTCAGTTTGCCCATGCCTGCCAGTGTAGCTCGAGCGTGCTGGAGTAGGCCTGTTTGGTTGCGCTCTCGAGACACCCCCTCGTTCCACCCAACACCCCGTGCGGGTGGACGCCGAGCTGGAACTCGCCGCAAGGAGGAGGAGGGTTGCTGCTGCTGCTGCTGCCACTGCTCACCACCTTGCCCACTCATCGCTACTAATAATTTTTTTCCCACTCACGCACACATACACACTGCTTCAGAAAATTATTTTTCCACCAGCTGCAATTTCTTCGCGCAGCCCCAAAAAGTTAATTTTGCAGAATGCTGTATTATTTCTAACTTTAAGGTAACCCATTTTAACACACAACTTGAAAGCTGAAGCAGAAAGGGACCATGTTGCTTTCATTCATGCGCTATTTTGCCCCTACTGTCAGCCCTGTTTGTTTTGCCAAATCCGGCCAACAGTATTTGTGTACAATCTGGTGTGTCTCAGCATTATACATCATATACTGAGAAATTGAGCACGGGATACACGCCAAACATGGTGGCTCAGTAGCGAGATTGGCTCATTGGCGCAAAATCGTGATAAAGAAAGCATGGCCTGCAACCCCCAAAAACTGTCCTCTTTTTTTCCACATGCCAATGTGTCGTGAGAAAGTGGCCAGCGCAGGGCCGTGGAAAGGGGGATCGCTCCACAGCTATGTCTGCTATGAGAACAGCATAGCTGAACAAATGATCCCTGGGCTGGTGGCCTGCACAGAATGTAGGGTGCGCAGGTGTGCACAGGGTGTGCGCTAAGTGGGGCTGCCCTGGCCGCAGGGTTTGCGTTGATGGCCAGCACAGGATATGCGCTGATGGCATGCACAGGGTGGCTGCAGGGTGTGCGCAGAGTGTAGGGTGCCTGGGATGGTGGCCTGCACAGGGTTTAGGGCATGCTGAGCTGCACCCATGTATGTGTTGTATGTGTGAGAGAGTCTGCCTGAGCAAGGAAGTTTTTTTTTCTGGTGACACCATTTGTGCGCAACTGTCACTGAGTGGGGCTGCTGCCTATGTCCTGCAACCGATAGTGGCAGTCATGAAAAGTGATGATGATGACAATGGTGAAGCCTGCCGTCAAGGCGCCTCACTCCTTACTCCACTGTTTTCAAGGTGGTCCCTCCACCCAAGTGATTATGGGCTTAGGAGGGGCTGGTTTTATTTTATGAGCATCTTGTGCTTGCCCCGTAGGGAGGACTGTCACACAGAGGAGTCCACAACTCTTGTGCAAAAAAGGAACCATGAACCTCCTCAGAAGTCTTGGCACACATGAGACTTGCTGCAGCGCGCAAAGGGGCTGTCCCTCATGTAACGTTCAGTTCCTTTTCTATTGCAATCCTAAGCGATACATTGCACTTCATTTGTGAACTGGGTGCTGACTGCAGGGATTTCGGAAGCCAGACCCGCAGGCCTTTTCACGGGTGCTGGACCACCTCGGAGTGCCCCCTGACCAAGTGATTTTTGTGGACGACAGGCAGCCCAATGTGGATGTGAGTGCGCACAAAGCAATGCGATAGAACACTGTGGTGTGTGGGTGTGTCCTCGGCTCCTTCAGGCTGTTATGAACAGGCATGTTTTTGTGCCACTTGCCTTTTGGACTTGCAGGTGGCAATGTCATGCATCGAGTTGCCGCAAATGGTATATCATAGCGTGCAGTCGCATGTGAGCTTCAGATCAATGATTGAGCACACTCGAAGTAATCTATGGTGGTTTCTTAGACAAACAAGCAAATAGCTTGCTAACAGGCTTGTTACAAATTAAAAATTGCATGGTCCAGCTCCATACCTGTGGCATGGTGTGTGATGACATACTTACTTTCTGCCCGATTAAATACTTGATTGATTGTGTTTAAAAAGGTGCTTGACTCAGGCTGTTTCACTTCACATGGTATCCGTATGCATACACACCTGCAGCATCCTATTATACCTTTGAGGAGGAATCTGTACGCAAGCACACTAAAGCAATCATTTGATACTTGCTGTGAGCTCGTTGTGCTGCTATACCACTGTCGCAACACACACACACACATACACACACACTTACTGGACAACTTGCAGGCTGCTGCGGCGCTCGGCATGCCCTCCCTTTTGTTCAAGGATGCCAACAACATGCAAGCACAGCTGCAAGAGAGGGGCTTGGAGTTCTGATGTACCCTCAAAGGTGCAGCCCGTGTGCTGGAGTGGGCTTGAATGAAGCAAAAGGGTTGCACAGTCGCACCTGCCCACGAGCGGGCAGAGGCACGACTGGAGCACTGTCATTATAATTTGTGGGGGAGGCTCCATCCTTGTGCTTTTTGTTGGCAGTCATCCTAGCCATGCTTGAGCCTCCTTGTATTGTTATTATGCCTGTATCCTTCGTCGCAAACCCACACTTTTTTTGTATGCGCTCTTCTTGCCAGTGTCGCCATTTTGGCGCGAGGCTGCTTATGGACACCTGCATATCCTGTCTCTTTAATTGGTAGAATGTGTGTCAAAAGCCGTTTGCAGGATCCTGCACTCGATGCTGCTCGGCTTGTGTTGTAGAGGACTCGATGCAGCTCGGCTTGTATTGTAAAGGACTTGATGCAGCTTGGCTTGTATTGCAAAGGACTTGGTGCAGCTCGGCTTGTATTGTGAAGGACTCAAGCTGTCCCAAACTCATGGCACGGGCATTGTGTCAAATCGTGACCTGCATGTTTATGTGTCCTCGCCCATGCCAAGGCTTGAGGTGGGAGTAGGCGGCATTGGACATTAGCGATGCCAGGTTCTAATTTTGTCCTTCACTCGGCCCTGGGTATCCGCTCTTCCTTAATTGATGTGGGGGGTGTTTTCACTGCCTGCCAGTTTTTCTTTTTCTTTTTTTCCTGGTGAGCCCATTGCTGCTTCATGAGCTTGCAAGTGTGCTCTCCTCCTGTACACCAGCTTTCCAGTCCCAGCTTAGATTCTCTCGACAGGTCCTGATGGCCATGGTCCCAGAGCCAGTCACGGCAGATCATGGACATGTGTTAGATCCTCCTGACAATGGGAGTCTAACCATGACTCCAGGTTAGATGAAAATTACTAAGGGGGACCTTCAGCCAGAATGTTTGGTTGATCAGCCTGTGGCTGGTCCACGCCAGCCAACAGCAAATCTAAAAGCTCGGACATAAAAAGGAAAAGCTTGTTGTTGTGTTGCAAGAGGAAAGCAGGTACAGCTTGGACGCTAAGTTGTTGCCACAAGAAAGGTTGTGCAAGAGAAAAGTCACCAGATAGAGCCCAAAATAGCTCGGAGCGTTTTGTCTTAAAGCATGTATCCCCTCAAATCTATACATGAAAAGTATATGGACCTCATCTTGTTTTTTTTGCATGAGCACCGATTGCACAAAGGAGAAAAACCATCCTCCCAAGACGCAGTTTCCACATTCAAGGAAAGTTTTTACATAGGTGTACCTGCCTATGAGGGCAGCTTAGCTGGAGCACAAAAAGAAATGCCTGCAACCAAACCAGATCTAATAGTTACAATGGGGTTTGACCTTCAGCCAGGGAGTTTGGCTGCTCGGCCTGCTCAACTGTTCCAACTGCACAAAAAGTATCCATGACTTCGGAAATATAGCAATAAGTGTCATTAGTTTGCTTCTGCAAGAAATGAAAAACATCCTCAGAGCTAGCTTGAGACTAGAAGAAAGCTAATTCGTCCAGAAAAATTCTTTGAGAGGGGAAGTCAGAAAATAACTGTGCAAAAGTTCTTCGAAGAAAACAAACAGGATCGTAAGAACAAAGGAACATGGCATGCGTTTCATCCTGGAGTCCTCCTTGGTCACACCTATTACATGCAGATGTGTGCTCCTGCCAAAGTGATGTCTCAACTCTTAGGGTGTGTGCATGTAAACGGAAGCGCGCTATGCTTCTCAGCATCATGATGTGCTTGCCTAAATCAAGATGCAAATACCTAGGTTACAGGTTACAGGAAAAAAAAGGCCTCCAGTCAAAACGGTTGGCTGCTAGCCTGCTCTTAAAAAAGCAATAATGCATGCAGAAAAGGAAACAAGCTTGTTATTGTTTTGATTTAAGAAAGAAAAGACATGATAAGACTGTACATGGTGAATGCCAGGCACGTAGGGAGCCACGCTATTGGAAAAGTGAGATAAAGAGAGGAGAGGACCAGAAAATAGGGAAGCATATTTAAGCCAAAGAGAACAAACATGGGGATGAGTGCATTTGAAAAGAACGTGTTGCTCATCCTGCACATCATCTTGGGCATCACATAGATCACAGGCAGGGGAAATAGCATCATCTCATGTGGCCTGCTCGACTTTCAAGGTATGGACACGAAGGCGAAATCGAGTCACACTGCGGACGATGTGTTTGGGTAAATCCAAGTAGAAATATTAGGGCAGCATATAAGGATGATATGTACGTGTGCAGGCTTGGTTGGGAGGGCACACCAGTGATGATAAGTAAATGTTTTGCTGTTTGTGTCTTGTGGGTCGTAACCAAAAAATTGTCTCCAATATGCTAGATGGCGAGACCTGAGATCCACAACAAGCTGACTCGAGTCCAAAGGATCAGCAGAGCGTACTTTTTGCTGGAAATGATGGGCATGACGTAAGCCATGCATGGCAGACAATAGATGGGATGTCCAGCAGGAAGAATTCCTGGGGCTGAGGGAGATGTCCGCATAAAAAAAACCTTGTGAAGTAGAGCGCTGTTGCAATAGGTGAGGGACTCATAAAAGCGTGCACAGGCTCTGAACCAGTTGAATTGAATAGGTTCGATTCCACACTCATGGAGGAGACCCCAGGAAGGAGTTGATGTTCTTACACCCAGCATGGACCTCAAGAATCTCAGAAGCCATTTCTGGATGCAATTATCCATCTCTGTCCCCTGTTGAAGATATGCAGTGGCCCAGATCTGACTTGCATACATTCCTGCTGGTATGACATACGTCCTGAAGAGCCATAAGTAGGCATGTAAGCGGTGTGTAATCTAGTGTTGATGAGCAAAAGTACGCACGCAAGCCATGCCTGCCAGGCAGGGTTTGAGAGCTTCCTCAGCAGCATTGTGCAGATTAATGTGTTTGTCAAACTGCATCCCCAGGTAGCGAAAGGTATTTGAGTAAGGCATTATCACGCAGCAGCGCTCAGACATTGATGCAGGACGGCAGGCACACGCTGCTTTGGCCCAGAGGGTTGAACACATTGCTACTGACATCTCGAATAGTGAATCTGTCACACTTTCTTCTACCACACGTTCTTCTGGCCCTACTGCTGACCCCATGTACTTGCAAAAGCTGTGGAACCTGGAGAACAAAGCAGAGCAACCTACCATTGACGCCATCTCCGGCTATGCCTTTGTGAAACCAGCAGATGATGCAACCTCTTCCTATGACACTCCTCAGGGGATTGCAGACACTCTACAGTACGATACATCCAAGATTTCCCAGCACCCCAAAGTGGCTGGAGCATTCCGTATTGACATGGGTATGACTGGTTGGGCTGGGACCTTGGCTGTGACCAACTTTGTGAACAGCAGACGCAACCTCCTACCACGTGGCTTGTACCACACGAGAGAAGACTACTGTCACCTTGGCCAGACAGAAGTGTGTAAAAGCCATTTGTACCTCACTGCTGAGCACAATCTCTGAACACCATGAGCTGGAAACCTGAAGGTGCATGAGGGTATGAATGGCAGCAAACTCTTCTTCTCTTTTTCTGACCGCAAGGAAGCTTTCTCACGCTCAGGAAACTCTCACATACTCATACCCTGTGTGGGAGCACATCCCTTATGATGAAGAACTGAATCAGGGCATGGGCGGATTCAAGTTTGACCCTACCAACCTTCTGAACCAGCAACACACATACAGGGTGTTTACAGGGTTTTACATTGGTTAACCTACAGCCCAAATATCTGGCTGATCAGTCGCTGGTGAAACATTCTCAACCAGCTATCACTGAGGCACAAGGTTAACAACCAGCTATCACTGTGGCACAAGGTTAACAAGTAAACAAGCTTCTACAAGAAGTTTAAAAAGAAAACTGCCGTATGCCATGCTGTGCTCGTTTCCGTTTTGTTCAAGTGCTGTGTTTTGCATATGCAAGATACGTGTGGCTTTGCTCATTCAAAGTGCTCAACGTAACGTTCCACACACAAATCCAATACGAAATGGGCAAGGTCAAGCTGGAGAACCATGAAGTACATTTTGGCCTACACTCAAAACACTCTGGAACCACAAAGTCTGCGTTGGCATTACCATGCAGCTGCAAAACGTACAACCATGAGCCAACCGGTACAAGGCACATGATAGAGCACATTCATGACAGCACACAGCAGCCATGACAGGCACATGCATGCCCGGAGCCAGAATTCGAGCCTGCCAAAGACCTACATGGCAAGCCCGCAGCCAACCTAGTCCATGCCCGGCCTAGAGACTGCTAGAATGGATGTGTGTGCCTCATCTTCCCATTTTCCAGGCGCCAAGCCTTCAATTCGGATTAAGTGTCATCCAACTTGGATTTGATAGTGTCAGCCAAAGCACACTCATCCTTAACAGGGGTCAGGGGCACAGGGGGGCACAGCTCTTCTCTTGTCTCCTGCTCCACAAGCTTGAGAAACGCAACAACACACATACATATATGAAAGAATTAAGGCAATCATCCCACCTACTGAGCGCCTCGATATCAATATGGAAGGAAGGAATACTGGCGTCAGGGAGAGGGAGGAAGAACGCCCGGGAGGGGCACGCAAAATGCTACGCACCACCAACAACAACAACAACAAAAATGGGAACCCAGGCCCCAGTCGTGTGAATCAGAGCTGAAGGGGTGGCCGGTCAAGGCTTGACTTGCTATCAGTAAACTGTGATAGTATTCCAGCGACTGAAGAGGATATGAAGCATAAGGACCTTGTGCTGCAGATTTCAAAACACCACATTATAATTATGACAGAGACTAGAACCAACGAGACTCAGAGGCTCCTCCAATACCTTCCTGAGCACACACTCATTGGACAGACACACATTCCTACTGGTCATCAAGGATTAAAAGGGTATGGAGTCGCTGTTCTTGCTTCAAAACAAGTGGCTGAATTTTTTTCACTACACAAAACAAACACATACAAGGCCTCTGGATCAAATGTGATAAAAGACTCTTTGACTTGGAGGAAGATGTCCTGATGTGTGCCACCTACTTGGTTCAATAGTACTTCTCCGGTCTGTGATATCTGTGATTATGATGACATACAAGATGAAAAACATGTGTTGTTCAGATGCTCCAATCCCCAGGTCTGCTCTCTCCGTCAAAAGTATGCCTCACTTTTTGAGCACAAATTCTCTTTCCTACACCTCCACGTCTCCCACAGGATGTCCTGTCTAGGCACCATTCACCATGTGAATTCCCAGGATATCAATATTTGTCTAAACCAAGATAACAACAAACTTCCTTTTTTTCTTCTTGACCTCATGTGTATTTATGAACAGGTTAGCAGTCAAACGTCTTGACTGAGGCCTTTTTCCCTTGTAACCCCTTGTAACCCCTTGTAAGGCAAGACCTCACCACCATAGAAAAGGGGAGGCAAGTTGTCGGTCTTGGAGTTGAAACAGACGATAACATATCTTTTGGTATTGACTGTCAGGAATTTCCGACAGGCATAAGCCTTGAGACGGTTAAGCATGGCCTGAAGGTTATTTGGTGAGTTGGAAGTTAAGCATAAGTCATCAGCGTATAGCAGGTTGGATACATGGAAATTAGGTGTGCCAGTGCAAGCTCCTTCGATCCCCTCAGAGACCTCATTGATATCATTAAGGTAAATGGAGAAAAGCAACGGAGAAAGGGGACAGCCCTGTTTAACGCCATACGTGGGCTTGACATATGCTTGCTTATCCCCATCAACCAAAATGTAGTTGTCGTTGTGATTTAAGTTTTTCAGGATACTGAGAAGGTGAATAGGGAGCTGGCATTGGTGAAGATGGTGCCATAGCTCGTCACAAGGGATGGAGTCGTAGGCCTGTTGGAAGAATCAATGAATGTTGAATACAGGCGTGACGAGCCATGTGGTTTGCAGGTTTGGGCAGCATGTTTGGGACGTCTCAAAATAAAAAATGGGTGTAAAGTGCTGCGCCCAGGGAAGAACCCAAAGTGACAATCAGGAACTTTGTTGTTTTTGAGGCACCAGTCCTGTAATAAAGTGCGCATGACATAGCATAAAGGTGGTAGAAGGTCCCGCTTACAGCAAGCATACGGTAATTGCCAGCATCGGTAATAAAGCCTGTTTTATACAAGGGTGTGATTTTGGCAGTTCTCCACACTTGTGGGATAACAATGCAAACGATGCAAATACCTAGGAACAGAGAAGGGCGCGCCATGAACAGACAAGGGCCTCAAAGGAAGAGCCATCCAATCATTGAATGATGATACTTGGCTAGTTTGTTCGTATGTTCACAATGTTCTGCCAAGGCAGCATTCCACACACCTCGCAGCCTTCTTCTCAAATTAACAACAAACTCCCTCACGACTAGGTTGCCCATACGGAACACAATGAGTAAACATATTGCACCTGTCTAGGCCTGCCAACATGCATGCCAAAAACTCTGAGGTCCAACATTTTTGAGAAAGACTGCTCAATTCAGCATCTGCTCGCAGTACCTTGCTGAGTGTAGTGCTGTTGCTGCGTAGTAAGGCACTGTAAAGACTAACTGCTGCGCGGAACCAATAAAACTGTAGAGGTTCATGTCCACATTCCCGCAAAAGAGACCAATTAGGAGTGGTGCGCTTTACCCCAAGGGATATGCTTCAATAAGCACAGGTGCACTGTTTGCAAAGGATTGTCCATTTCAGCTCCTTCTTTCATAAATCTAGTGCCCCAAATCTGGCATGCATACATGCTAGCAGGGACTCCCTGCTCTCGGAGAGCATATGCTTTAGTCAGCCAGAGCATGGTATGCGGCCTATCTGTCAGATGGTGCTCAGATGCAAATTGCCTAATCCGTCTACAACCAGCTAGGAAAGGGGCACACATGTACTCAGCAGTGGCTTGCGGGTTGCGCTGTTTTGCGAACAGCATGCCCAAATATCTAAAGGAATCCGCACAAGCCAAACAAACTCCACCTAACGTGAAAACTAGCACGTTATCGCCTCTTGAATAAAAGTGCACAATCTCAGACTTGGCAGTATTAATCACCAATCCTTTCCGCTGAGCAAACGCATGCAGCCTATCTAGCATCAGTGGTGCGCTCCTCCTACTAAAAGAGCCTTGGTTATGCATTCTCCTTATAGTCTCCCCAAATACATGTTCCTTGACCTCCCCCATGATGTCATTCGCAGCGTGGCTTGGTTTAGACTCCGTACTCACACCCTTCGCTACGAGACAGCAACTTGGAATCACAGCTCCTCCCCAAATTGTGACCTTTGTGAGGCTGATGATGATGTCCAGGATGAACAACATGTCCTCTTCCATTGCACACATCCCCAGGTGGTCTCCCTCCGCAGGAAATATGCTCCCTTGTTCTCACAGGCAGAATCTCATGATGTGTCTGCTTTTTTGAACCAGAACAACAGAAAGAAAAGAAAAGAAAAGAAAAACTACGTAGGCAGAGGAAACTCTCCCTACATCAATTAAGGAAAAGGGGACACATTGGCTCAAAAGAGCCTTGAATCCCCTCCACCACGGAGCTACAAGAAGAAGATTCTAATGGGGATCTGGAGGGTTTTTGGAAGCACCCGGCTCCTTAACCTGGCTGCAAAAAGTATTCGTGTTTTCAATAGCATGCCTAGTGGTAACAAGCTTGTTGGCATACATGACAGAATGGGCATGAAGTTTACGAGCAAGTTTATTGGCGCATTGGTGGTCAAGTCCCAATTGTTTAAACTGGTTAAGGGTGTGCTCAGTATAGCAGGTCCCACCAACACCCAAAAGGATGGTGTGAAGAGTCACAACTTTTGCATTGAGTTTGCAGAGGTCTGCATGCTGCCGCTGTGCCGCCTCCAACTGCTGTCCAGGCCTCGTGTCTTCACAGTACTTTATTTCAATCAAGTGCACATGCCGCTGGTTCACATTCAGTTGGTGGGGTTGCCTCACGCGGTTGGCTGTTGTGGTCCTCAGGGTGGGGTTGTGTCTGCTGCGTAACGCATGATGGTGTGAGCAGGAGGTAGAAGGAGAAGAAGGAGTGGGTTTGACTTTATAGGGAGTAATCAGTATAGCATCAGGACGGCTGGAGGTGAGTCTAGATCTCTTAGAAAATTTTCTTGGAAAGAGGTAAGGGGGTATAATTATGTTTGATGCATGTGCAGGAATTTGAAGGTTGTGCTGGGCCAACCTATCACCACTCCCAATGTCCATGTTAACCAAACCTGCTCCCCAGGGACTTTTGCTAAGAGCTTTGATTATCATTCTTCCAGCAACATTGTGGCGTTCAGTCTTCATGCTGGAGATGATATGATTTTGGCAGCCTGAAAGCATGTGGAGTGCGCTGTCTAATTGATGACAGCCTGGGAGAGGGCATAGGGGTTACAAGGGGTTACAAGGGAAAAAGGCTTCAGTCAAGACGTTTGACTGCTAGCCTGTTCATAAATACACATGAGGTCATGAAGAAAAAAATGAAGTCTGTTGTTATCTTGGTTTAGAAAAATATTGATATCCTGGGAATTCACATGGTGAATGGTGCCTAGACAGGACATCCTGTGGGAGACGTGGAGGTATAGGAAAGAGAAGTTGCGCTCCAAAAGTGAGGCATACTTTTGACGGAGAGAGCAGACCCGGGGATTGGAGCATCTGAACAACACATGTTTTTCGTCTTGTATGTCATCAGAATCACAGATATCACAGACCGTAGAAGTACTATTGGACCAAGTAGCCCATTCAACTCGGAGAGCGTGTACCCGCAGCCTGAATCTGGCAGTGTTGCGAAGGACATGATGGGGAAGATCCAAGTACATGTATTTAGGCATTGTATAAGGTGGGTGAATGGCATGTGCATTTTTGACAGGGAGAGCGCACCTTTCATGGTAAGTCAGCCGCTTACTGTTGCTTACTCTTGGATCAGGGGCTGTGAATTGGTTCCAATAGCCCAGGTGTCTAGATCTCAGGTCCACCACAAATTGACTGAGGTTCACAGGGTCATAAGCCATAATTTGACGTTTCATCAGATCCGAGTGAGCCAAACCATCCAGCGCAGATAAGAGGTGGGACGTCCGACAAGAACCAGTCATGGAGCTAAGGCTGATGTCAGCATGGAGAACCTTTTTTAGAAGGAGACTGTTGCACTTAGTAAGCGAGTTGTAGAAGCGCATAGTGGCACGAAACCAATTGAACTGAAAAGGTTCAATGCCACATTCTTGTAAAATGCTCCAAGATGGTGTTGTGGATTTCACTCGAGGACTTTGCAAAACGTTCAGGATCCACCTCTGCAACAGGTTGTCCATTTCTGCGCCCTGCCGTAAGTAAGGAGTGGCCCATATCTGGCTAGCATACATTCCTGCTGGGATAGCATACGTTTTCAATAGCCAGATGAGCGCATGCAGCCGATTTGTCTGGGAGAGGGCATAGTGGGTCAGTAGAAAAGAAAAACTACGTAGGCAGAGAAGACTCTCCCTACATCAATTAAGGAAAAGGAGACACATTGGCTCCAGAGAGCTGTGAGTCCCCTCCACCACAAAGTTTTAAAACAAAAAGAGTTAATGGGGGTCAGGAGGGTTACTGGAAGCACTTGGCTCCAGAACCTGGCTGTGAGAATTGTTTTTGTTCTCCATTGCACGCCTAGTGGTAACAAGTAGACCTTTTGACACGAACCGCATGTTTTTGGTTATAGAGGGTGCCAGTGCGATATTGTAAGATGGTGCGCTTCATGGGTGTGGAAAAAAAGAAGAACTACGTAGGCAGAGGAAACTCTCCCTACATCAATTAAGGAAAAGGAGACACATTGGCTCAGGAGAGCCGGGTGTGGATATACAGGACATGTTCCTAAAGGCATTGCTGATTTTCTTATCTACACGTGGTAACAAACTCTGATAATATGAGTAGTAGCCTTTTCCTTAATTGATGTAGGGAGAGTTTCCTCTGCCTACGTAGTTTTTCTTTTCTTTTCTTTCTTTCTTTCTTTCTTTCTTTCTTTCTTTCTTTCTTTCTTTCTTTCTTTCTTTCTTTCTTTCTAGCCTGTTTTGGAGTTGGCATATCCAAGTCTGTGTTTTGTATGCATATGAGACTTGAGAGCATTTTGAAGATTGGGGAGGTAGGTGATTTTAGGATTGGGTGTAGGAGCTGTGGATGTGCCAGTATTGTGTTCTTTTTTTTCCTCCTTGGCTAACCAAAATAAATGAGAAAAAGGATTTCTGCCGGGGCCTGCGCTAGGGATCCCGGTATCAGCCACGTTATTATTGGGTTGGCTTGCTTGATATTTAGCAGTAGCATCTGCACATTCGTTACCAGCAATGCCAGCATGAGATTTTACTTTGTAGAAGCAACTATCGATTTGTGGTTTACGAATGAGATTAGATATGATTTTTTAAGAATGTCCCCTTGAATGTGTTGTTTGTGCTTCTCTGGGTAAATAAGTTGTTTACGTATTTGATGAAGAGAGGCGAGACTGTCTGAAGCAATGTGTGAATAAGAGAGCGTGATGGCAGCAGCAGTTGCTGCTAATTCAGCTCGACATATGGTGTTGGTAATTCCAGCACCGTTGGGCTCTACAAAACTTCTGCTGTCAGTGAGAGGGCAGTAGACGCCTGAAACAATTTCTTGTATGCCATTCTGGATTTGACAACTACCATCAGTGTAAGCCCTCGTCCTCCAGTCAGGGACTTTGAGCTTGAGGGTTGGACTAGATTGGTAAGGTACAAAAAGTTCTTCCTGATTGCTTATATGTGGATATGTTGGCTTTCTAGATGTTTGTTGTTTGTCAGAGGGGAAGCGTTGGCATTTATTGAATCCAGGCATATCAGCATGCATTGTATTGAGAGTAGAATGGTTGCCTATACTGCGCAGCTTCCAGTTAACTTCTGGTACAGCCGAAGCCAGGCCTTGTAGCCAAGCTGGGTTTTGATTGTTAAAATGAACCCTTGCAGCTGTGTTCCAGACTGCAATAATTTGTAGGTCCCAGGTGTGCTGAGAAAGGGGTATTTCCTGGTTGAGGGAGGATTGTGGATCGTTGTAGCAAAGGTTGGTACGAGCGATGGTTCCAAGTTCACAACAGAGATGTGGATAGGCAGTGATGAGTTTGGAATAGGGGTTAGTTATCATGTGGTCCCCATACAGGGAGGAACATGAAGGTAGCAGTGGTTTCTGTGTTGAGAATGGCTGAGTAGATAGCATGGCGTAAGGCCTGTTGTCCTCCTTGTACATCAATGACGTGGACTGCTTGGCAGAAAATGTGCAAGGGGCTATTACAGGCACTAGGGACGTTCGAGTCACCCACATGCTGTATGCAGACAATCTGTGCCTCACTAGTAACCTTCCTGATCAGCTCCAACTGATGTTAGATAGGCTGCATGCGTTTGCTCAGCGGAAAGGATTGGTGATTAATACTGCCAAGTCTGAGATTGTGCACTTTTATTCAAGAGGCGATAACGTGCCAGTTTTCACGTTAAGTGGAGCTCGTTTGGCGTGTGCAGATTCTTTTAGATATTTAGGCATACTGTTCACAAAACAACGCAACCCGCAAGCCACTGCTGAGTACATTTGTGCCCCTTTCCTAGCTGGTTGTAGACGGATTAGGCAATTTGCATCTGAGCACCGCCTGACAGATAGGCCGCATACCATGCTCTGGCTGACTAAAGCATATGCTCTCCGAGAGCAGGGAGTCCCTGCTAGCATGTATGCATGCCAGATTTGGGGCACTAGATTTATGAAAGAAGGAGCTGAAATGGACAATCCTTTGCAAACAGTGCACCTGTGCTTATTTGAAGCGTATCATTGGGGTAAAGCGCACCACTCCTATTTGGTCTCTTTTGCGGGAATGTGGACATGAACCTTTACAGTTCATGCTGGAATGCTGGCTCAATTTGATGAGGCAGAGAGGTCTGGGGATGTAGATAAATTGGCGTTTTGTGTGCGTTCTTTGATCATCCAGGCAGCGAGCAGTAGAGCTGTGGGCATGTCAGGCCGAGCAAAGTGTGTTTTTAAACGTGAGCGTAATAGGAAGGGTCCTCTAAACCCTGTGTGGTTCAATGAAGAATGTTGGGAGAAGCGTAGGGCTTTCATTGAGGCAGTGAAGCATGGTGAAGCCAGGCATGCTTGCAGATTTCTCAAGAGGGAAAGTATGAGGTGCAATCGTAGGATGAAGCGAAGGCACGCGAGACAGTTGCGGAATTTGTTTTTGGATAGGCTATTTCGGAAGGATCCGGCAGTGCACGCTTTACTAAAAAAGCACACCAAGCCTCACACAACCCCTGTGCCTGCTCCAGCTTGGCATGATCACCTACACAAACACTTCAGAGCAAAGAGGACATTTGAAGAGTCTCGCCCATCTGCGAGGGATATGGCTGTGCCACTGGGCCGGCGCAACCTTCCACCTGAGGTCCTTCTCAGGCGGGGCGCGCAGTCTGGGTGGGCTCCGGAGCCAGATGAGTTTGAGATCCCTGATGTATCTGTGTTAGAAGGTATGTTGGGTAGTGAATTTCAGAAGTTGAATGTTGGTGCCTCTTCAGGCTTTGATGCGATCCCGATTCCTTTTCTTAAGCATGCGTGCTTGCCAGTGCAGTGTGGGAATAAAACCAAACAAGTAAATGTGCTGGTACCTCTGTTGGCTCATCTTTTTAAAGTGTTGCTGACTGAAAGTAAAGTGCCTGCGTGCTGGAAGGTTGCCAAGTTGAGCCCCATTCACAAAAAAGGGGAAGTGCTGAA
Organism: Dunaliella primolecta; assembly: GCA_914767535.2. Classification (NCBI taxonomy): domain Eukaryota; kingdom Viridiplantae; phylum Chlorophyta; class Chlorophyceae; order Chlamydomonadales; family Dunaliellaceae; genus Dunaliella; species Dunaliella primolecta. Next base: position 5,624,080 of record OU611766.1, read on the forward strand.
ACCTGGGAATTATAGGATGATTGCGGTTAGCGGTGTAATGTATAGGATTTATGCTAATGTGCTGAAAAATCTGGTGACAGATTGGTGTATGAAAAAGGGAAAAATTCCGGACACGCAGTTTGGCTTCTTTCCAGGAAGGAGCACTCTGCATCCTCTGTTCATTCTGAGGCACCTCAAGCATGCTGCGAAAAAATTGAAGCCACGGAATTCTTCCAGATTGCACGTTGCTTTCATTGACTTTTCTCAAGCTTATGACACCGTGCCCAGACAGCAGCTTTGGTCTCACTTGCAGCGCAATGCAATGCCGACTCCTCTGCTCAGTGTGATCAGAGATATGTATGATAATGATGAGTACATTCTAATGGATGGTGAGATAAGGGCGCGCGTGCAGCCATCGAATGGTGTTAAGCAAGGTTGTCCTTTGTCCCCCCTTCTTTTCTCTCTGTACATCAATGATATGGGCAGAGAGATAAGTGAGGGCATTGAGGGTGCTGTAACTGGTGATAGAGTGAATGGTGTGTCCCACATGATGTACGCTGATGACCTTGGATTAACTACGAATGACCCTGGTGAAATGCAGAAGATGCTGGACAGACTCCGTGTGTATGCTCAGAGAAAAGGGTTGACTGTAAACACAGCTAAGTCTGAGGTGGTGCACTTCAACAGTACGTCTGTCTCTCCTCTGCAGAATCCTTTTACGTATGATGGAGTGGTCCTTCCAGAGAAGGACAGGTTCAAATATTTGGGAGTGCTGTTGGATAAAAAGATGGATTTTAAGGTAGCTGAGGAGCATGCGGTGCGGCCTTATATGGCTGCACAGAGAAGGATTTCGGAGTTTGCCAAGGGTCATGACCTGAAAAACAGGCCTCATGCTATGCTCTGGTTGTCCAAGGTGTATGGCATTCCTGCTGGGATGTATGCGTGCCAGGTGTGGGGAACTCATTACTTGAGAGAAGGCAGTGAGTTTGAGAGTCAATTGCAGAAAAGACATCTGTGTTCCTTGAGGCGCATTCTTGGAGTAAAGAACAGTACTACAAATTGGCCGGTGTTGAGAGAGTGTGGCCAGGAGCCCCTGCAGTTCTTCTGGTTCCGTGCCTCCATCAAGTTTTTTAATAGCATGCTTGACTCCAATAGTGAAGTCTTGCGTCGTGTGCTGAGGGCTGATTTAAGTCTGGCTTCTTTTGATTCCTCTTGCTGGGCTGCTGAAGTCTCTAATGCTTTTGGTGGGATGCGGAATGGTGATTCGTTCAAACAGAACATGCTGAGAGCTGAGAAAATCCCCATGCAAGAGTTCATTGGTGATTTGCGATACAGACAGCAGAAAGTGTGGAGAGGGGCCGATGTTTTTTGTCCTCGTGCAGTTAACAAGAAGGTAGTGACGTACCATAAGTGGTGTGGGAATTCTGAGAGTGGTCCCAGAGGTGCTCCTTTTTGTATCCCCTCGTATCTGTTCAGAGATTTGGACAAGCATGTTTTGAGAAACATTAGCAGATTTAGATTGCGTGCTCATCACTTGAGAGTGGAGTCTGGTAAATGGCTTGGGGGTTCAAGTATCTGTGATAAGTGTGAGTGTGGGGAAGTCCAGGATGAAAAACATGTGCTTTTCTTTTGCAAATGTATTGAGGTGCGTGAGCTACGCACGAGATACAAGGACCTTTTTGAGGAGATGTTTAAGACTTTGCGTGTGTTTGCTCCGCCTTCAAACGCTGACTTTATTCCATTCTTGGCTTGCCATCATACTATCACTGATTCTGAAATCAATGCTTTCCTAAACCAAGACTCATACAGACTTCTTAGATTTGTGTCAGACTTGGTCTCAATTTTTGATACTGGTTGAGCTTGTTTCACCAGCTGCCATCAGCCAGAGTCTCGGGCTGTAGGCCACCATTGTAAACCCTTGTAAACCCAAAGATTATCCACCATCATTAACACTACACATGCACTTTGTTTTCAGGGAGCATCTGGGAGGGGGTTTGCTGGGCGCGCGGCGGCGGCAGAGGATGGGAGAAGGAGAGTCCGAGCGCTCAGGGGCATGGCAAGCAATCCCCCGGATCCTCATTAGTTCTATCTCTTGCTCTCTCCTAGGCTAGTTTTGTCTAGTTTAGGTGGAGGGCCTCCTGGTGAGGCCTCTAACTTTTGTTAGGGGTTCTTCCCTTAATGCACGCGGCCTCTGGCTTGCGTAGACTTTTTTTTCTCTTCTCATAGAATTTTTCTGGACGATTCAGGCACTTTCTACTATTCTCAAGCTAGCTCTGAGGATGCTATTCATTTTTTGCAGTAGCAAACTAATGAGAACTGTGAACTTGAGTTGAGGCTGCAGGGGAGGAGACAGGCCAAGGTGGAGGGTGCCGCATGATGTGCCTGCAGCTTTCGGTGGGCTAGTAAATGGGCAAGTGTGGAGCAGCTGGGACGCGAGCTTTAGACAGGGTATTTTGTGTCCGGAATGCTCTGCAAGCTCTTGTTGGCTGGAGTCCATGCGTGGTGCTCATTCACAGAGAGTCTGCTTAAGGCTGAAGGTGTTCCGTTCTTTCGTACTAAGTACACTTAAGTGTGCCCTCTACATGACTGGACATGAACATCTGTCTTTAACAGGAAAAAAATAAACTTCAATTTTTCTTTCAAAACTTTGCTATTTTGAAACTAATGAGACTTGTCGTTTTATTTCCGAACTCATGGATATTTTGTGCAGTTGGAACAGATGGGAAGGCCAACCAGCCAAACTACCTGGCTGAAGGTCAAACCCTATTGAAACCATTATTCATTTCTTGCAGAAGCAAACGAATGAGACACTTCTTATGGAAACACAAAAGTGTACTTTCCTGACACAACAGCCTTGTGGAGTTTTGTGCATGACTTTGCATGCTTATCTCATATAGAGACTGTGTGATTTTAAAGTTGACACATCTGAACTCAGCTCAAAGCTTTCAGTTGACGTTTGCACAAGTTTGGTTTGGTTACAGGCACCTTTAGCTTAAGCTAAGCTGCCCTTTTAGACAGGTCAGCTATGTAACTCTATCCTATCCTTCCAGACAGGTCAGTTACTCCTTTACTCCTGTCTATTCTACATCAAGCATTGCCTTCTGAATGACTGTCTTTTTTGCAACCTTGATGATGATTTTGTAACTAAGACCATCCTTTCTGTACTGCTTATACAGAATAATAGCAGACTCTGATCGTGCTGTCTCGTCTGATCAAGAGCCTTGAGCCATATATGAGCCTTAAGCCTAAGCTTCTTCTCACTTTCCTTTATCTGTCTCCATTGCATATATCATGGGCCAGACTAGACGCAGGAGGCATCCACAACAAATGCTTACAGGATGCAAGTCTGCTTGTTATGGAACAGTTATGAGGTCACCAAAAGTGATGACCAGCCCAGCTCCTACTCTTAACACCCCTCCACACCCCAATGAAAGAGTCAACCCCCCCTAGCTACTGCATTGCGGCAAGTGCTGTGCTAACAGCTTACATGCCGGAGACGGAGCGCTCCTCCAGGGGGCAGTAGTCAGTGGCGTTCCTTGGGCGCTGCACCAAGAAGGAGATAACCTGCACCTGCTTCTTGTTGTCGAAGGCCACCTGCACCCAATAAATTCCATCAAATGATGAGCTGTTGCAGGCATGCCTTCATATTCCGCGATGTAGGAGTTCAGAGAAGTGTTCTGTGCATGCAGGTTGCTTATCCTTTCTTGCATCTTCTCCTGTTGCAATAAGGAAACTGGCAGTGAAATAAAGCAAGCACCTTTAACACTAATGTCAGGTTCTGGCTTGGAGCACATTCTGCAGCTCATACTGCATACAAGTAGCAGGGCAAAAGAAACAAGTTAGATGTAAATCATAATTTGCTGGTAAGCACAGGTAAAGGGAAGCGAAACAAATGACAACATAACCAGTATGAAGACCAAGCAGCTGTGTTGGTGCTCCTATCTACCCTCCCTTCCTTCCCACTACCATGCAGAGATGGACTCGTTACACCCCCCCAAAATCAATTTTGCAATAACGGATCATCAATACAGCCCCATGATAATTATCTTACAAAACCGCACATGGGCGTCTTGACCTGTCATACCCTCTCGCTGTCCGAATTTAAATATTTAAAACCATGCACCCTTGAAATAAATATACATGATACATGCAGTCAACACGCAGGGCAAAAAACAATATTTATGCGCGGTGATCTAGTTTCTGCACGAAACATTCACTCCTTCTGCTAGGTTACCTAGTGGTTAAAAAAACCATCAATCAGACTCCCCCCCAAGAACCTTGGGTTTGGGCCCAATACCTCTTTCACAACAGGTTATGGGCCCAAACCCAGGATTCCGGCTATGAGGCAGTCACATAAGAACACGGAACAAAGCCTTATTTGCTATTGTTGACTTCTTTCAGACACGCTGCCTCAATTCTCAGGTGGCCTTCCCACTCACCAGGCGCTGGTAGGACTCGGGGAAGGCGCGGGAGCACTTGTTGATCTCAGACAGCACCTGGCTGGGGTCAGTGCAGCCGAACATGGGCAGCTTCCACATGGTCCAGTACCTGTTGTCGTAGTAGTTCTGCAGCAGAGATAGGGGGAGAAAGTGCAAGAGGGATTGAGGCAGGGGATGACACATTCTTTAGAAAGAACTGCAGGCAGACAGTGTGAACATTCATGGGAGCAGCTCGCCCACTCCTGGTGAGCAAGAGTGGTTACAGAGCGTTGAGAGCAGCAGCAAGGCGCACTGGCATGCAGGGTGTAGACGCCAATTGACGGGAGCTGGCGTGTCAGGTCGGTAAGCTTCTTCGGCACCACAGACGAGATAGGTGCCGGAATGAACGGACCTGGTTAGGCCACCGCCGTTCCATGTGCAGCCTCTACGTGCATTCCCTCATGCGTGAACCACGTACACTATTCCAAGGACGCGAGGCACAGGTGCAGGATGGGGCTGCAGCTGGCTTGCACGCAGGATAAGGCACCCCCTCTGAATTCATTTCAGGTCGACCCCTTACCATCCCCTATCAACATCACGCCCACAAAAACAACACTTACAGCGGACACAGCGCCGAATCGGACAGCACTGTCGGAGGACACGTAGGCCTGGTTCTGCTCGGCGAACTCCAGGCATGGGGTCCAGCCGTTGTTGACGATGTAGTCCACCTGCTTGGCGATCTGGTCGGCGGTCAGGGGGGGCAGGTAGGAGAAGGTCTCGAACTGCCTGCGGATGGGCGAGGGGGAGCAAGGGGAAGCGGAGGCGTGAGGAGGGGACGCAAGGAAGGTGTGCATGCAAGTGCGTGACGACGACCAGGACTGTGAACGCGGCAACGACAATGGCAGACGGCTGCACGCTGTTGTGCCGTGCAGCATTGCTGCTCGAGAGTGCTGCCTGCAATGAACATGGCAGGCAAACACGCAAGTGCGCCCCGGCATCACAGTCATCATGACCATGCACCACCATCATCCCCCATCAGACTCCCTGTCCCATCGCAGCAGCAGCAGCACGCACTTGTTGTTGATGGGGTTCCAGACCATCATCTGGTTGGCGCGCACGGCGGGCTGGGCCTTGGGTGCTGCGCGCACGGCGGGCTTCAGAGAGGCCTGCACCTTGGTAGCAGTGCGGCTGGCCTTAGCCATGGGAGCCACGGAGGCGGACTTGGCGAGGAGAGCGGCCATTGTGTGTTTTGTGAAGGGTGTGTGGACTGGGGGTTAAAAGAATTAATTGAGAGAGTGTGGATGACTGTGCGTGCCAGGATATTAGTAACCAACTTCCCCTTGTTTGTTGAGGTAGTGTGAGAGTGAGGAGGCCCTGTTGGACAGCGTTGTTTAAAATGCAGCGGGTTGTGCTGCGTGAGTGCTTTCAGGGGTGGGCTTGTGAGCTGAGTGGAGGATGCAAGGAAGAATGCAAGTGCTGGGAAGAGCCTGCAAGCAGCAGATGAACGCACCGCCTCCAATCCTGCACAGCCTCATTTATCAAGCAATCGCCTTGATACAGTAAATGGGTGTCAGTGGACCAGGTGTTTTGATTGCATGGGCTCTCAAGGAAGCACCTCAGTGAGGGTGCTTCCTAGGTGCGCCAAACCTTGAGAAGGGTTGACATCAGGTGCGCACGAGCAAGAAAAAGTCCTGAGCATATTCCTGTGCGCCACATTTGGGATTTCCAGTGGATTTCCAATGCGCTGCTAGGCTTGAGCAAACCAGGTCTGTACAGACAAAAGGAGAGCCCCCCAAGACACCTAGCGACTTCTTCAGGTAGCCATTGCAACAGCAGTTGCCCCATACCCTAACCATTCTGCTGCAGATGCGGTCAAGGCATACGTGTGCTTCCCACACGCCGCTCTCCTTCATTCCACACAGGTTCTACTAGAAATTGGACAGCGTGCTGCTCCAGCTGTCATGGCTCACCGGTAGTGCACGTGCGTGGCCCAGAACACTGCTCATGAGACAAGCTTGCAATTCTTGGGGTACCTCTTAGCCCCTGCAGCATAGGCACTGCAGCGCTTCACTTTATATAATCTTGATAACAAGCGTGATCAATTACAGTGTGACGTAATTGACCGAGGTCTAATGATTTTACAATGTAGGCAGACACAAGGAATTGCGATTGCATGCAAGTAGACAGCGCATGACACACACGCACGCACGCACACATGCGCACACACACGCGCGCATACGCGCACACACACACACACAAACATACACACAAAACACACAAACACACAACACGCATACACACACAACACACATGCACACGTACACTCACACACACAAACATACACACAAAACACACAAACACACACAACACGCATACACACACAATACACACACGATCGTACACACATGCGCACACACAAACACACGCGCATACACATACACATGCACACAACACACATACACA